>AP025068.1:28245766-28279887 GCA_036186865.1 Eustoma russellianum
TTACAAGACATAATAATATTCATAAAAAAATCAAATAATAAAATCACCAAAATCATATATGAAGCATTAAGAACATATATGTAAATGAAAACAACTATTTATCACATTTGTAACACATAATAATATTTTTTCATAGATTAAGCGCTTTATGTAGTGCTGCATGTTGCCATCAGAACTCTTTGTTCAGAATTTCCAAATGAATAAAGCGCTTAGTGTAGCGCGCATAAACTCTCTGATCCCAGTTTTTTATATAGAATAAAGCGCATAGTGTAGCGTGCATAAACTTTCTAATCCCAGTTTTTCGTAGAATAAAGCGCTTGGTGTAGCGCGTCAGAACTCTCTGATCTCAGTTATTCAAATGATAAAGCGCTTGGTGTAGCGCGCCAGAACTCTCTGATCCCAGTTTTTTTATTGGATAAAGCGCTTTATGAAGCGTTCAATGTTTGAACTAAAGTTTCTGTTTAAATTTTCTGAAAGATAAAGCGCTTTATGAAGCGCTCAATGTTCTCTGTTCAAACTTTCTCACATGTTTAATATGTTTCATCTTTTTATCATATGTGTGACACTTCCTTAAAATCATAACTTTGAAAAGTATCCAAACATATTTTTCAACATTCTCCCCCTTTTGGATGATTTTCAAAATAACTCTATATGATTTTAATGTCACAACTCTTTACCAATTGTTATCACATACCAATTGTTTTGAAACACACACCAATTCTATACCAATTGTTTTCAAATTCTTTTTAAATACATGTTTTAACATATGTGCTCCCCCTCAACTGATATTCTCCCCCTTAACCTTTGCTCCTAACCAATTTAACACAAATTGAAACTTATACCAGTTGAAAACTTATCATTCAACCTTAGAACCATGACTTAACAACTAAAATCATGTTCTTATATCTATCTCCCCCTTTATTTTGCAAATCATGCAAAAGATAGAATCACGCAATTGTATCGTAGGCCATCATACCTAACTTGGCTCGTAAGTTTTCAAAAGTGACTTGACTAAGGAGTTTAGTAAATATATCAGCAACCTGATGGTCAGTTCTTACATGGTTTATGACTATATCCTCATTTTGAACATGGTCACGGAGGAAATGATATTTAACTTCTATGTGTTTGGCCTTAGAATGAAGTACCGGATTCCGAGAAAGATTGATCGCACTCGTGCTATCACAGAAAATTGGAATCTTATTCATTATAATGCCAAAGTCACTAAGTTGTTGTTTAAGCCAAAGTATTTGAGTAGTGCATAAACTTAAGGCTATATACTCAGCTTCAGTGGTAGAAAGAGCTACACTAGCTTGTTTCTTAGAAAACCAAGAGATTAAGTTGGTTCCTATGAATTGACATATACCGCTAGTGGATTTTCTATCCATGATATATCCCCTAAGACTTCCTTAACATTATAGGTTCGAAGTGAGATATTAATGCATGTCTCTCGTCATGATCCAATTGTTTGATACTTCTACGAGTTTTAATTCCTTTATTTATATCTCCAATGTTGCATTCTTTAGGATGTTTGTGTTTGTCTTTTATGTGCCACCAATTCCTAGATTGACTAGGTTTACCTTCATCTAGTTCAAATGTTTCATTAGTGTGAATATATACAATTGGAACATCTTGTAAGTTAGATGAATTATCTTCTAATTGCAAAATTTCTTGATTTACTTCACCTAAAGGTTCATGCATGTCTTATTCAGGGGGAATAGGATCTAGATGATCACATACAGGCTCAAGTAACAAGTCATCATCATCAAACATATTTTCAACATTATTATTTTGTTCTTTATATCTTCTTTCTTTATCCTCTTCTTTAATTCTTTGTGAATATTAACCTACAAAGAAGATAAAGTTTAGGTACCCTTTAGATGGGTCCTTAGACGTTAGTAACATCCTTGTTTATATACCCTTTGGGTATCCAAACTTGGATGTACCTTTTTGGCACATACTTGGCATTTTCATGGTTTGCAAAATATAAAGGATTATTATACATTTGACCATGCCATTTAAATGTAGATGAATTGTTTCCATATGAATTTTTCTTCGGCATATAAGAAACATTTTTAGCCCAAGATGAACGATTTCTAGAATAATCATATAAATAAGCATGTCTTGTTGATTTCTTTCTATATGAGACATAATTATTTTTACTTTGTTTAGGCAAATTTGTATACATGTATGCATAATTTCTATATGCAAAATTTTGCCTAGGAACATGTTGTACAGCTCTTGTTTTAGAAGGAGGAGTAGGAAGAATTGGCAGATTATTCTTTACAACATAAGGCAATTTAGAAATAGAAGAAACAAAGTTTGTCTTTTTACTTAATTTATCATGTTCTTCTATATATCCTAATCCGGTTTTGTCATTTCCATATTTTTGTGATGCAATTAATGAATCCAACATGTTTGTTCCAGATTTAAATTGTTCCAACGTTTTTTCTAAGTCAAGTTTGCATGCCTTTAACAAGGAAATTTCATTTTCATATGCATTTAGTTTTGATTTTAGCAGGCAATTTTCAGAACTAAGTTTTTGTTCATTATTTTTATGCAAACCTATTTTGGTTTCTAATGAATTAAGAATACTAGATGATTCTTCTTTTAAAGACTCTAATTGAGTCGAAACTTCCAAGTTGGACGTCTTCAACTTGTTGTTTTCCTCAATTAGTTTCTTTTTCTCTTTAGACAGCTTTTTACAATGAGCATGCATTTTCATAAACTCAATATGCATTTCATCAAGAGACATGTCATTTTCAGAATCTAAATCAGAAGAAGATGATACCTCTTTTGAAACAAAACATACTTGTGCCTCTTCATCTTCGGATTGCTCAGATTCTGAGTCGGATGAGTCACTCCAAGTACTAGCCTTCATTGCTCTTTTACCTTTCCTTGGTTTTGACTCCTTTTGCTTATTCCTTTGAGTCTCTTTTGTTTGCTTGTTCTTGTTTGGACAATCATAAGAAATATGTCCCTTTTGTCCACATTCATAGCATTTCAACTCTTTGTTATACCATTTTTCATTATTCTCATTCTTAGAAGAATTATTTCTTTTAAGTTGAGAAGGAGGAGAAGAAGATTGTTTTCTATTTGTACGTTTAAAAAATCTTCTCAATTTTCTAGCTACTGAAATTAAATCATTATCTAACTCACTATCATCATTTTCTTCATCAATGCTCACATGTGAAGATTCGGCAGTTTTAAAAGCAATAGCCTTACCGGACTGTTTTGAAGACTCAGATTTTCTTTGATTCATTTTTGCTTCATATACCTTGAGTGAGCCAATCAATTCATCCATTTTGGTGATGGATTTCATTTCTTCAATCGCAGTAACCTTTGCATCCCATTCAGCAGGCAAGCTTCGAAGGACTTTCTGTACCTTCTCTTTATTTGTAAAAGACTTTCCTAATGACTCAAGAGCATTAAACACATTAGTAAGCCTTAAATCCATAGAAACTATGGATTCGTTTGGCAGCATTTTAAAGCAGTCTAATTCAGTCATAAGCATATTTATTTTTGAATCTTTAACATCGCTTGTACCTTCATGCTTTAATTCCAAAGATTTCCACATATCATGAGCACTATTGCAATTAGAAACATAACCTGCTTCGGAACTAGTAAGACCATTCAAGAGTAATTGCATAGCTTTAGCATTCATAGACATCTTTTTCTTATCATCACTAGTCCATTCGCTTTTGTATTTTTCTACCTCTTGTGTCACATCATTTACTTTAACAACTTTGGTAGGAATATACGGACCATCCTCAACTATTGACCATAAATCAATATCTATAGCCATCAAGAATAATTTCATTCTCAACTTCCAATGAACAAAGTTATTACCATCAAAAAGAGGAGGGCGTTGAGTAGACATACCTTCTAACTCACCTTTGTGAGGAATTATGGCCATTGTGTGAAAGTAGCTAAGGTACCTTGTTTTTGCTTCGTGTTCTTAGAGTGGTGTAACCTGTCTCTGATACCAATTGTTGGATCGAAATCCCTGCACAAACACCACTAGAGGGGGGGGTGAATAGTGGTTAGCGGAAATTACACTATTTTAAACCCTTTTCAAAACCCCTCAGTTCTGAAATCTGAAACTCAGAAAACAGAAACTGTTTTTGAAAATATTTTTCCGACTTTGAAAACACTTCCAAAAATTATGAAACTTTCCAGAAACACACTTCAAGATGTTTTCTAACTCCTGTAAAAATATCAAGTCAAAATAAAATCTTTAAAACGTTCAACTAATCAAAAACTTTTTGTCTACACAGAATTCCAGAACAGAGTTCAGAAACTGACTCAACTTCACAAATTTCTTCCCGTCAATCCCCAAATCCAAAACCTTTGAAAATTTAACACAATAACCCTTAAGATATGTATAATAATGGGTTGAAACAGTTTTGGAAGATTCGTTTGGAAAGTTAGTCAACCAAGTCACGTTTCTCAACTTTTGCAAATCTGAAAAACAGATTGTAGCAGTTGCAGAACTTTGGACTTTTGATTAATCTAAACTTATCCAAATTGAGTCAAATTGGTTTCAAATGAAAGCTAAGAGACTAAAGTATGTCTCTGCAAAATTTTAGCAATTTTGAAAACCGTTTACTATTTTTTCAGAATTTATAAAACGTGTTAACAAAACAGAGAATAGAAAACTGAAAGTGTAAAGTACGGAAAGTAAAGAACACCAAGAATTTTATACTGGTTCGGCCAAATGTGCCTACTCCAGTCTTCAAGGACACCTTCCTTGGTATTCACTATCACCAGTGTCACAGAATTACACCTTAGCTCGATCCTTGGGCTTCACACCAACCCTATTCAAGCTATTCACAACACCTTTACAGAATTTCAGCACTATCACACCTCATACACCTTTTCACCTTTTGATTAAGCCTTATAAACTTGGCTTATCAATTACAACAATTCTTTCACAATAAGGTGTATCTAAGCAGCATTACAATACTTCAAATATTTCACCACAAGCTGCACAATAAGAATAGAGAAGAAGAAGAAGATAGCATGAGAGGTGTATCTTCAACTCTTCACTTCAACCTCTATTTATAGTGTGAGGCATCCCTTGTTGATAAGATTGCCATTTGTCACCTTGAATGTCATCAAACACACTTGCCTTTACACCATTGGTTCTTCTCTTCAAGACATTACACACTTGGCACCTTCAAGCAATGTGATTTGTCCATCTATGTCACCAACTTTTTCAGCATTATATGACATGGAAATTTCAGATTTAAAGGAGATAAGTGATGAGATAAATGAAGAGATAAATGATGAGTAAATCTCTCAAAAATTAACCAAGTTTGTTCCATCATAATAGCACATGTGGGAGAAGAAATTCTAGCAGAAATTTGAATTCCATTCAGCCATAAAAACCGCCCATATGGCCATGTGTGTGCCATATTGACAACTTTTTGCCATCAAGTATAATCCTTGAGTTTTGATTGGTTCTAGCATAATTTCCTTGTACACTTGTCATCACATGAGATAGTCTTCTTGTACACATGTAAATGTATCATTTTGATGAGAAAAATAAGAGTTAATCTCAGCCCTTGAATTCAAAATGAATGGCTAGATTTAATTAGAAAATAGTCAAAACTATTTCCACCTTTCTCTCCTTGAAAGTTGTAACCATTTACCATGTCAATTGTGACATGAAATTACTGCACAATAATCTGAGAATAAGTCTTATAATGATATCATAAGATGACCATATAGTGTGACAAAATAAATGTCACATAACGAGAAATCCCGAGAATACCGAAATCCAAATATAGCAATAATGATCTTGATGTTGATACTTCAAGAATATCATAAGAAGTCCATAATGATGATAATAATATCTTTGAGAAATAATCATATTGAAGATGTCGCGATATGCTCCGAGAATAAAAAGACGATAATTCCCTTGATGGCAATTTTTGAGAAAGATAGGCTTGTCTTGAAATAATTATGACGAATGTCATAGAGATAGTCTTGAGATGATAATATCATGTTACATAGTAACACATTATAGAATATGTGAAGACAATATACCTGCAAGACTTAAAATTCCACTTTTTGCCCTTTTTGGTAAGTCGTATAACTTCCACGGCATATTAGTTACAAGACATAATAATATTCATAAAAAATCAAATAATAAAATCACCAAAATCATATATGAAGCATTAAGAACATATATGTAAATGAAAACAACTATTTATCACATTTGTAACACATAATAATATTTTTTCATAGATTAAGCGCTTTATGTAGTGCTGCATGTTGCCATCAGAACTCTTTGTTCAGAATTTCCAAATGAATAAAGCGCTTAGTGTAGCGCGCATAAACTCTCTGATCCTAGTTTTTTATATAGAATAAAGCGCTTAGTGTAGCGCGCATAAACTTTCTGATCCCAGTTTTTCGTAGAATAAAGCGCTTGGTGTAGCGCGTCAGAACTCTCTGATCTCAGTTATTCAAATGATAAAGCGCTTGGTGTAGCGCGCCAGAACTCTCTGATCCCAGTTTTTTTATTGGATAAAGCGCTTTATGAAGCGTTCAATGTTTGAACTAAAGTTTCTGTTTAAACTTTCTGAAAGATAAAGCGCTTTATGAAGCGCTCAATGTTCTCTGTTCAAACTTTCTCACATGTTTAATATGTTTCATCTTTTTATCATATGTGTGACACTTCCTTAAAATCATAACTTTGAAAAGTATCCAAACATATTTTTCAACAATAGCCTCTTTCCAAAATGTTGCATCTACAGATTTCATAGCATCTTGGAAAGTTTTCAGATCTTGTTCTAGGATAAACACTTTAGTAAAGTCATTACCAAAAGTCTTCTCAATTCTTTTTCTTTTACTTCTTCTTAGTGAATCTGGTTTTTTATTTACTACAGTTTTGCTAGATTTATCTTTTTTTCATAACTAGAACGTCCCAAATCTTTTTGCTGTTTCAAAGGAAACACAGTCTCAAAGAATTCAACATCTTTAGACTCAATAATAGCAGAATTATCAACAGCCATAAACCTATATGCCGCGTTGTTTTTGGCATATTCTATAAATACACAATCTTTGGTTTTTGGTCCTATCTTGTTTCTTTGAAATTCTGAAATAACTACCTTTGCTAAACACCCCCACACTTTCAAGTATGTTAAGTTAGGTGGGTAACCCTTTCATAGTTCATAAGGGATTTTATTAGTCTTTTTATGTGGGTATGCTATTCAATATACGACAGATACAAAGAATGGCTTCACCCCCACAAATTATCCGCTAAACCGGAACTAATTAGTAAAGCATTCATCATGTTTTAAGTGTTCTATTCTTTCTCTCAGCCATACCATTAGATAGAAGAGTATAAGGTGGTGTTACTTCATGAATTATACCATGTTCTTCACAGAATTTCTACAATGAAGTAGTCATATACTCACCTCCTCTATCGGATCTTAATCTTTTGACTTTCTTTTCTAATTGATTTTCTACTTCATTCTTAAATTCTTTGAACATTTCTTCAGCCTCATCTTTATGACTTAGCAGACATACTATAGTGAACCTTGAATAATCATCAATGAATGTTATAAAATATCTTTTACCACCTTTACTTACATGGTTCTTAAAGTCACCTCAATCACTATGAATGATATCTAGTTTATCTAATACTATTTCAGTACTTTTAAGTGGTGTTTGGCTTCTACACAATATTCACACCTTTCAAATTTATCTCCATTTGCTATAGAGATGATGTTCATGCTTTTTAATCTTTTAAAGCATCAAAATTAACATGACCTAGCCTAGCATCAAAAGATCATTAGAATCAATCAAGTACGCAGAAGAAGGAGCATTCTTATTAGTTATACACATAGCATCTGGTACAAACAAACCAGCAATACAAAACCCTTTCCCGATGAAATCCCCATTTCTAGTAAGCACTAACTTATCAGAATCATAAATAAGTTTAAGATTGGCCTAGTTTAGAAGTGCTCCAGAAATTAAATTCTTACGTATATTAGGAACATAGAGCACATTACTCAAATCAGGTCTTCTCCGAGAAATCAATTTAAGGATCACTTTTCCTTTCCTGAGAATATGGGTTCCTCGTGCATCACCAAGAAAGACATGGTCTCCATTATCTATCTCTTGAAAATCAAGAAATAGATCTCTATTGGTTCCAATGTGTCTTGGGGCTCTGATGTCAACCACCCATTCCATAGCACCTCCAACAAGGTTTACCTAATCCACGACGATCGCAGCTATGATCTCCTCATCCTCTATTCTGTCTCCATCATCATGATCCACCAGGTTCGCATGGCCGCTTGCTTTTTCCTTTTTTCAGAAACTTTATGTCCAGCCTTTCCGCAAATCCAGCATACTCCTTTAGGTTTCTTTTGTCCATGCACAAAATTTTTACCTTTATTGTTGCGAGCTTTGACATTCGGGACCTTTTGTCTCTTTGCCTTTGAATTGTGCTCTAGAATATTGGCCAGAGATTCATTCTCAGCACCCTCTTTATCTTTTAGCCGTTGTTTTTCTCAATGCAGATGTGTTTGTTGACGCCATCTATGGTGAGTTTGGTGTCATCATGTTTACCTCTCTTCTTATATTTTCTTCATAAAGAAGGTAACTTCTATAACAAAGAGGCAGCCTGGAAAGTCTCATCTATTTGATTCCTTCTTGTACAAGATTATCCATCAATTGTTGGAATTGATGGATTTGCTCATTGATAGGTATGTGGTCAACCATTTGAAACTTTGAGAACTCACTGACCACATAATTCCTCTTTCCAAAATCTTCAGAACCATACTTGTTTTGAAGTGCTTTCCAAATCACCTTTGCAAACAAAAATTTGACATAAATGTCAAATAGTGAGTTTGACTAAAAATGCAAAATATGGCCCCTACAGGTTGTGTTATCAGCTCCGTACTTGAATGCTTCTCCTTCATCAGTCGGTTTCTCTTTAGTAAGGACATAGGAGACAGACAACATCTCAAGAAAGAATAAAACCTTAGAAAACCACCTTTTGAAGAATTTGCCATCAAAAGACTCTACCTTGGACATGTCAGGAACCATATGATGTTTGGTAGCCATATAAGTTATTAGATTTTAGCTTTAAGATTGTTGGAAATATTAAGGAGAACATGGTAACCAAACAAGATGAACAAAGAGAGTAGAAAAGCCGAGACACAATGTCTGTTGCCGTCTTTCAAGTTAAAATGCCTCCACCATGAGCGAGGTGAACTACGCGGCATAAGCCTCCCAGGATATAATGGCTTTTTTCTTTCGTTCGCACTACGAGAGAAAGATGATCTTACACAAGAGAAGTGTTTGATGGTGGAGGAAGAAGAAGAGAGGACTGGAGGAGAGAATAATGCTGAAAGTTTTCAAATTTTGCAACAGTATATCTCATTATTTTAAGATAGCAAGGCCAACTTATTATATGCCTTGTGTTATGTGAAACTTATTTTTCAAACATGATTTCAGCAGTAAAATAGCCTCCCTTTCAGTTTCATAACTTTCATGTATGATGCGAGATGATTATTGGATCAAAAGTTGCAACTTAAACCGAAGAGTCCTGTCTCTTGGCACATCGATAGATCGATGTCATCGAACGATGTTGGACAATGAGCTCCAACTTTGTATCCTGTCCACATCGATCGATCGATGTATTGATCGACGTCACATTGATCGATCTATGTCATCGATTGATGTTGGACAGTGAACTCCAACTTTGCATCCTACCCACATCGATCGATCGATGTCAACAGAACACCCAACTTCATTTTTCAACTTCCAACTTTCACTTGGTTCGATCCAACTAGCACTTGGATCGATCCAAGTGATTTTCAGCAAGCCCAAAGTGTTCTAATCATCTTTTAATCTCCCAAGAAGCTTCTTACATGCTTTTATATAAGTTTAGAGCAAATTTTAAAGTAGTTTAAACGTACTTTTCCAAGAGGGTGTCCTGTGAGTACCTTTGCATCCCGCAATTAAAGAAGTTGCTTTTTGATGTTACGGTGTACGGTTTATGCTTTGATCGGACGTCGGAAGAAGGGTGATAAACCATAATTAATCATCTGTCAGTCAATGGTACAATTCCTGCAGTTCAGCACCCAAGAATCGTTGTTCAGCCTTGACCGCATTTCAGTGGGGTTGCATGACATTCATTATATTATCGAAGAATATGCCAAGGTTTGCACCTCGACACCAACTTTAGCTTCAGCTCAAGTGCTACACCTCAGACCACTTAACTAGATTCAACGTTGCACCTCAGCAAGACTTGATCTCGCACTTCGGCGAGGCTTGATTGGGCACTTCAGCAAAGGAATCAAGCACAGCGTTATATCGAGGAACCATCAGGCAGAAGTGCAATTCGAATATATTGACTAGAGCTGGCTATTCAGCCTGTACACGCCAAGGTCACTCCAGCAGACCTATTAGTCAAATCAGCTGGTCTACCAGTCACATCAGCGGACCTACAGCGTCCTAGGCTTTCTGCCCCAAGCAAACATCCCATTTGCTATCAGAGGCCAAGGGCAGGAAACAGCTGATAAAAGCAAGACAATGTATACCTGAAGAGGGATCCCGAATCCAAAATCTATTCCTCATACAACCTGGAGCTAATACACTGAATTTTCTCTTCGGCCAAGACCTGTGAGAATTTTCTAACTCCATACACTAAATTACATTCTCAGTGAGAAATGGCCCAAACTGACTTGAGCGTCGGAGGGTTTTACCCAGGGTCATCCCCCCGGGACCTCTGATCTTTGCTTCCTTGTGCAGGACATTTAGGAAGCTATTCCAATTATCTTCTTCAAACCAGTTAACTATTCTTCGAGTTACTTGACGACGTTCATTTGAGGTCGTCTTAGATCCTTGGTGAAGATTCGGCTTCATCATTTGGCGCTAGAAGGAGGGCCCCTAATCCCTTAATCCAATAAAACAGTTACTCAAAGCTTTCTCGATTTCGATCTTACCAAGGTATTGAGAGAAAGATGGATAAAAAAGATGGACAAGGGTGTAAGCGACCTATGACATCTAAAAGAAGTCAGAAATCTTCTCAACAACAAACAAAACAGTGCTCTACAGAGCCGGGAGAATCCTCAACTCCCACCATTGCCTTCACATATGAAGAGCATATGCGAGCCATACCCTATGTGGCTCAGAACCCGAGTGTGTTCCAAGCTGTGGTGAGGGAAATGAAGGGGAAAGCCTCTGCAGCAAGGTCCAATGGGTCCCATTCCAGTAACTCTCACCCATAAGACCACCTGGAGTACTCTCCAACTCGGCCTGATTATCACCCCAAGCGTCATGCCGAATTTATGGTTGAGGCAAGACGTTCAGGACAAAATTCTAGCCACCAGAGCTTAAAACGCACTCAAAAAACATCTTTGCCATTCAAACATGGCAGAGAAGTTGACAATAAAGGAAAGGCCCCGCTGCAAGAAATGTGCTCTATCAAGATTCGGTTAGGAGGCCAAGGTAAAGAAAGGAACTCTCTGTTGGCTTCAAAAGCCCATATCCTTTCCTACATGAGGAAGAAATCTCTGGCAAGGGAACCTCAGCCCCTGGCTGGACCAATCCACAAAAGGGACTGCCGACTGTACTGCCTTTATTATCATGATATTGGGCATGATACAAAAGACTGTAGGCAGCTTGGACAGGAATTTGGTTGCCTTATCGAGCTTGGTCACCTACAGCGTTTTTACAATCTGAGGTCTAGACTGCACAACAGGCTGGACTTTGGTAGGCTCCCTCCGGATGAAAATTGCAAACCTGGGCCTCATCACGGGTTTCCAAGCGATGAGGACTTAGATTCCGATGAAAAGGGGCTACAGGTTCCTGTGCGAACAAGGCTGACTTGACAACAAGAGTCTGTATGGATCAGGATTTATTGCCTCTTGCGTATATCCATAATTTTTCAGTTCGGCCTTGCATTATTAAAGGACCAATCCTTTGTTAAACTCCCGCATGGCTCTTTATATTTCACCTCAGTAAGTCTGAGAAGGTTGAGCAGGACTCAACATTTGGGACAGGTTTTCCTATATTCTAACTCAGCAGGACTGAGAAAGTTGAGCAGGACTCAACATTTGGGACAGGTTTCCCTATATTCTAACTCAGCAGGACTGAGAAAGTTGAGCAGGACTCAACATTTGGGACAGGATTCCCTATGTTCTAATTCAGCAGGACTGAGAAAGTTGAGCAGGATTCAACATTTGGGACAGGTTTCCCTATATTCTAACTCAGCAGGACTGAGAAAGTTGAGCAGGACTCAACATTTGGGACATGTTTTCCTATATTCTAATCAGCAGGACTGAGAAAGTTGAGCAGGACTCAACATTGGGATAGGTTTCCCTATATTCTAACTGAGCAGGACTGAGAAAGTTGAGCAGGACTCAACATTTGGGACAGGTTTGCCTATATTCTAACTCAGTAGGACTGAGAAAGTTGAGCAGGACTCAACATTGGTTTCTCTATATTCTAACTCAGTAGGACTGAGAAAGTTGAGCAGGACTCAACATTTGGGATAGGTTTCCCTATATTCTAACTCAGCAGGACTGAAAAAGTTGAGAAGGACTCAACATTTGGGACAGGTTTCCCTATATTCTAACTCAGCAGGACTGAGAAAGTTGAGTAGGACTCAACATTTGGACAGGTTTTCCTATATTCTAACTCAGCAGGACTGAGAAAGTGGAACAGGACGCAACGTCTGGGACAGGATTCCCTATATCTCACCTCAATAGGAGTAAGGTGGCCGAGCAAGACTCGATTCAGCAATGTTCTAAAATGAATGAACCATTTGTTGGCTTTATCAAAAATCTGCTGTTGATGGCAAAGTTAAAGCATGGCAGAGCTGCAGTTCGGTCAAGAAGTGTAACATTTTTGGCAGAGCCGCAGGTCAAGGCTGAAGCTCAATACTTGTGGAAAAGTTCAACGTAAAAGTGACTAAAAAGCTCTTTGGCAGAGCCGAAGACAAAAGGTTGTTACGAAGAATAGTTTAAAGAATTTTGGCAGGGCTGAAGTATAAGACAAATACTTGCAAACTATGAAAATAGAGCAAGTAAAGTCTCTCAAGCCAAAGACAAATGCATCAACTATGGAAATAAAACAAGCAAAACTTCACATACAGAAGACAAAGTCAAGAAAATTGAAACAAGCCGAAGAGTACAAGTTGAAGAAAGTATAATTTTCATTGAAGAAAGTGTTTATTACAATTACAAGAAAATCGGAAAAGTAAAAAGATCCTATTCTATTCTTCATCCTCCTTATCCTCTCTGAGATCAGCCCCACTTTGAAACTAAGCTATTAGTTTCTCCAGTAAGCTTCCAGCCTCGGGGTTGGAGAGTTCAGCGATTTGAGGATGATTTTTGTCCAGGCTTGGGCGGACCTCAGAGCAAGTATCGATTGCCCAAGTCTGTCCAACATCAATTGTTGAACCTTGAATCTTCAAGAAATTGCCAGTGAAGAACTCGGAATGCCTGAACTCAGCAACGTCATTTTTCTTAATCTCCTCAGCTTGAAGTTCAAATTATTGGAGGAGATCAGCCTTGCTTTTCCTTTCTGCCTCCAATTGCTGGTTCATTTCAGCTTTGCCATTGGACAGCTCTTGATCAAAAGTACCAAGTTCCTTTTGATAGAACTCCAGCTCAGCTTGGGCCTTAGTAGACACTAACTCAACATCAGCCAATGATTCCTTCAGCTCAAATGCTTGAGAATTAGCAGCGGCCAACTTGGCATCAGAATCTTCTTTTCCCGCTCGAAGTCTGGAGTTCTCTTCAGTAAGGACAGCCACTTCAGATTTCAGGTTGTTCACCTGAGCTTCCAGCTGGTTCAACCTCAAATTGTTGAGTCTTGCCACCTCTGCCAACCCATCATAGGCATTTCTAAGATTGGCATTAATCTCAGAGAGTTGGGCAAATTTGGCCCGTAGCTCTTCAGCCCGCTTGAGTATGTTACACGCTTGAACCCGGTACTGCAGAAATCATTCTGGTTATAAAAAGCATAAGGGATCAAACTAAAAAAGATGGGAAATATCAGAAAATCTTACCATGGCAATATTCATTGCAAATGAATCCATGGCAGTGTCCCAGTCTAGACTACCATAAGTTTGCCAATCACTGGGTAGCACTGACATCACAGTTACCTTCATAGCCACGCTAGGATTTCCAGCAGTGTCAGCGAAGGAGAACTGCAGCGTCCTTATACCCCGGCGGTTTCTTGAGGAAGACTTTCCTGGCGCATTTCCTTCGGAAGATTCTCCTAAGAGCTCAAAAGAAGGGATGGCCTCATCAGAAATCCACCTTGCTGGAGGCGTAACTTCCTCTTCAGCAACTGGAGAGGAAGGAATCAAAAATGGGGGTATCAATTCCCCCACTCCCCTCATCTGGCTGAGCTGAATCTGGGGCAAAGACTTGAGCTTCAGCCCGGATAGGATTATCAAGATTTCCGGCTGAAGAGGAAAAAGGTCAAGTGATTAAATGAAAACAAAATATGTTCAAGACTAACGCAGGACAAAAATCCTACCTGGAACTTCAGCTTCTGGAGTTATCTGCACCTCGGATGAAGTGCTGGCAGAGGCCTGCCCCGAGGAGGAAGGTTGTCCTTCTGTCCTCTTTCTCTTTTTGGGGACCAAGTTCTTCAACCTTGCAAGGGTTTCGGACACCATGATTCCTGCAGAAGTCAATAAACAAATCAGTCAAAGACGCAACATCAGAACCAGTTAGAGATGCTCAAAAGGTTACTACGTACCTCGAACTATTCTTAAAGCACTGGGGATGAGGGGCCAAAAGTTAGGTTCTGGCCACAAGTATTCCAGGTCGGCAACCTTCACAACTGACATGTCCACTTTCTTCCAATCCACGGCCAAGGGCAAGTGTAACAATTGCGAGGCTTCATTGCAAGATTGCTCACTTGGCCTCCTGTTATTTGCACTGCCGGAATTCCAAAGGATCCCTTCAGGTAATCCTATAGACTTAACAAAAAAGAAATGTCCCCTTTCATCCTCGGTAGAAGAGCGAAGGTTTATGACATGGAGATTCTCACTACTTTCAGGTCTCCTGCCAAAATAATACCAACTCCCCTCTTGCTCACACACACATATTCCCCTAAAAACTGCAAGCGAAAAGGCTTTCTCAGCAGCTCTTAGGTAAAGCAGGTAACTAAGGATAACCCTAAGGCCGTTAGGCGTTATTTGGGGAAGCCTAAGTCTGTAAGAGTATAGGATTTGGAATAAAGGAGCTGGAATGGGAAGATTGAAGCTAGACTTAAAGTATTCCTCATAGACTGCCTCATACCCTACTGGGGGATCATAAGCAGTCTGATGCGGCAAGGGAAGAATGGGGGCAAAAGCGCTCCTGTAGACATTGTAATGTTGACATAGCTCAAGGAGGTCGGTGGCTTTCAAGGTGCACATTGAGTTTTGCACCGATGAAAAGGACACCATGGGTTCTGGGGCAACCAAAGAAGAAGAAGAAATAAGGGAAGCCATGGAAGAAAAATGGAAGAAGAAAAGTTTGCAGAAGGTTGAAGGGTTGAGCTGAAAGGAAGAACGCTGGAATAAGGACGGAGAAAGGCTTCAAAGACGAGGAAGAGCAAAACAGCAAAATGTGCAACGTGCAGAATAGAAGAAGAAGAAAAGAAAGGGTTAGGGCAATTTTCCCTATTTATAAGTGGGAAAAGTGAAAGGTTACAACCTTACGTTTAAAATCCAAAAGGAGGTGACGATTCAAGTATTTTCCCATCGGGAGCTGAAACCGCCGAAAAGATAATGATGAGGCGTTGGAATTAACGCTTACATTAAAAGAAGGAACTGCGACGCAGCTACGGGGATAATTGTTCAGTTAATGAAGACACGTCACAGACTCATTAGAACAAGATTTGTCTGCCTTCACAGTTCATTTCAGCCACACAAAATCTAGGGACAAATGATAAACCATAATTAATCATCTGTTAGTCAACGGTACAATTCCTGCAGTTCAGCACCCAAGCATTGCTGTTCAGCCTTGACCGCACTTTAGTGGGGTTGCATGACATTCATTATATTATCGAAGAATATGCCAAGGTTTGCACCTCGGCACCAACTTCAGCTTCAGCTCAAATGCTACACCTCAGACCACTTTAGCTAGATTCAACGTTGCACCTCAGCAAGACTTGATCTCGCACTTCGGCGAGGCTTGATTGGGCACTTCAGCAAAGCAATCAAGCACAGCGTTACATTGAGGAACCATCAGGCAGAAGTGCAATTCGAATATAGTGACTACACCTAGCTATTCAGCCTGTACACGCCAAGGTCACTCCAGCACACCTATTAGTCACATCAGCCAGTCTACCAGTCACATCAGCAGACCTACAGCGTCCTAGGCTTTCTGTCCCAAGCAAACATCCCATCTGCTATCAGAGACCAAGGGTGGGAAACAGCTGATAAAAGAAAGCCAATGCATACCTGAAGAGGGATCCCGAATCCAAAATCTATTCCTTATACAACCTGGAGCTAATACACTGAATTTTCTCTTCGGCCAAGACCTGTGAGAATTTT
The DNA here is from genome assembly GCA_036186865.1 of Eustoma russellianum. Taxonomy (NCBI): domain Eukaryota; kingdom Viridiplantae; phylum Streptophyta; class Magnoliopsida; order Gentianales; family Gentianaceae; genus Eustoma; species Eustoma russellianum. Next base: position 28,262,286 of record AP025068.1, read on the forward strand.
CTAACTCCTTACACTAAATTACATTCTCAGTTAGAAATGGCCCAAACTGACTTGAGCGTCGGAGAGTTGTACCCGGGGTCATCCCCCTGGGACCTCTGATCTTTGCTTCCTTGTGCAAGACATTCAGGAAGCTATTCCAGTTATCTTCTTCAAACAAGTTAACTATTCTTCGAGTTAACTGACGACGTTCATTTGAGGTCGTCTTAGACCCTTGGTGAAGATCCGGCTTCATCAAAGGGTTTTACGACTTGCGACTTTCGCAGCATAATTTTCAGTTTTTGGCAGTCTTGATCACGTAGACAATCGGATGGCTAAAGTATCTGAAATTTTTAAGAAAAATTGTTCTTTCATCGTGATTTGATCTGTATGGTGTGATTGAAAATTGAAGATGTGGATTTTGTCCAGAAAATTCAAAAAGCACACTGTTGTAAATTGGCGATTTATTCTAACTAGCATTTTCATAATCTTGTAATTAATGGTGCTTTTTATTATTTTTACATAGTTGGAAATCTTGTAATTGTTGGTGCTTTTCATTATTTTTAGATAACTGGTTGTCGTTTGTAGACATATTTGTATCATCTTTGACTACTAATGGAGATTTTTGGTAGGCATGGTTTTTTACTTTCTCGTCTTGAATAAGGTTTTTCACGTTAAATTTTGATGTCTTCGTTTTTTATGTTATAATTGTATTTGATATTAGTTTGTTGTTTGTTTTTATTGAATCATACATATGAAGAAATAATTTGAATGTAGAACGGGTTTGAAAGCTACATAGCGGTGTTGTTAATTTGAATGATGTTTCCAGTAAATGTGTCGAAGCATTGTTGAAGAACCAGTTAGAACAAAGGAGAGTGAAGAAGCACAATCCAATGATGCGTAGCATTGGAATGGCAAGAACCATTGTATTATGTGGAGAATCAAAGGCTAGGATGTTAAGGATGTGAGCTGGCAATTCTTGAAGCATGGTAACTGCCAGATCACGTGGGCAGTGAAGGAGGTGAGGTGCAAGGCAGCCTCAAGTGCAGAAGGAAGTTGAAGAAGAAGGACTCCCCGCGGGAGTTTCTAAATGTTGTGAAGTGTCCGTGTTGCCCTTGTAAATATGTAATTGAAATAATAGAAGTAAGGATAGAATAGTCATTTCACATGTTTTTGATTTTTCCCTCTCTTTAGTTGTATAAAATGGGTTCGGGTTCATCTCTTACACCCGATGGATTGAAAACTGAATTTTCCAGTTTTGCTACAAGTTTTCTCTCAATAATATTGCAACAGATCATTGGATTTGGTGTTGTTTGATCTTGTAGTCAATTTTATCATGGTATCAGAGAGATTTCTTTGTTACTGATATGCAAATTGTGGTTGTATTTTGATTCTTGTCAATTCAATTCTTGAATTTTACTGAATTTTTTGGAGGTGTTGTTATGGCTTCAACTTCTGGAAGTCAAAGAATTGGTGGTTTACAACCAGCAGAAAATATTACTAACAATCCATATTATCTTCATCCTAGTGATAATCAAGCAATTATCCTTGCGCAACCCACGTTGAATCCACATAATTTTCATTCATGGAGTAGAATGTTCCATATGACTCTCCTAGTCAAGAACAAAATAGGTTTTATTGATGGCACCACTGAGTAGCCAAATGTGAATGATCCGCAGTATAGTGCATGGAGGCAAGTGAATTCGATGGTGCATTCTTGGATCATGAACAGTGTGATGCCTTCGATTGCTCAAAGTGTGATGTGGTATTGCAGTGCACAAAAAGTCTGGAGTGACTTGCAATACAGGTATGGTACAGGTGACGCTTTTAGATTGTCTGATCTTCTTGAGAATTTCTCTTCTATTAAAAAAGAGAGTGATTCGGTAAACGATTACTTTACCAAAGTGAAGGTTCTGTGGGAAGAGATGATGGTGTTGAGGCCTCTTCCCATGCGTACGTGTCGAGGTTGTAGGTGTAATGTTGGAGTTAGTTTGCGTGGATTCGTAGAAACATATTAAGTTATTAAATTTCTAAAAGGATTAAATGAAGAATTTGAACATATCAAGTCTCAAGTGTTTGTAATGTCACTCTTGCCAAAAACTGATGAAGTTTTTGCGATGGCTTTGAAGTATGAAAGGAAATTAACTGGGATGAGTACACAGAGTTCCTTTAGTAGTAATCCTACAGCACTTATGATTGAAGAATCTGATGGAAACAATATGGTAGCAGCAGTAAATTCCAATGCAGGTAGAGGAGGTAGTAGTGGTTAAGGGAAGGGAAATGGAAGGTTTTTCCCAGATGGTAGTAAAAGGCAACAATGCATACACTGTGGTATGGTTGGACACGTTGATGAAAGATGCTACCGTAAGCATGGATTTTCTCCTGGATTCAAGACAAGAAATCAAGTGAATTTGTCTGAGGTGGTGAGTAATGATGGCCAGTTAGTGCAGATGAAGCAGGGAAGCATGATGTGCCAGGCTCCTTTACTTACACCAGAGCAAACTCAGAAGTTGTTGGCATTTCCAGTAGTGAATGATGAAAGCAGGAATGCCCCTATTCATGGTCAGATTGTTGGAAGCCAAGGAGCAGTAATGTCTTCTCTCTCAGGTAATGATCAAGGTGAGTGTCACTCTAGTAATTTGAACATTTGGATTATAGATTCAGGTGCTATTGATCATGTAGCTTGTGACCTCAGACTTTTCCAATCTTATCACTCTATTGAACATGTTTCTATCAGACTACCAAACAATTTCTCAGTGTCAGCTCCACACATTGGGACAGTGGTCATCAATTCTTATTTGGTTGTTCACAATATGCATTTTGTTCCTACCTTTGCTTACAATCTTCTTTCTCTCAGCAAATTACTCTCTATTCCTTCTATACTTATTCAGTTCCTAGGTAAATCTTGTATCATTCAGGAACATGTATCCCTGAAGATGATTTGTTCAGCTGAGCAGCATAAAGGCTTATTCTATCTTTATGGCACTCCAAGACAGTCCAATCATCTTTCTTCATCAGTCAGTTGTTTGTCAGCTAAAGCTCAACCCATAGATTTCTCCATGTTATGGCATTATAGATTACAAAAGATGGATGGATAAGTTTCTGATTACAATGATGCTCATATTTGTACAGTGTGTCCTTTAGCAAAAATAAAGAGAAACGTTTTTTCTGTTTCTGATTTTGTCTCTAAACGTCCTTTTGATCTTGTACATGTTGACATATAGGTTCCATACAAATATCCCATTATGTATAAGCGTTATTTCTTAACCATTGTTGTGACTACGCAAGATACACCTGGGTATACTTACTGAAACAAAAATCAGAAACTAGACATGTCATTAAGAGCTTTTAGCATTATGTCACCACACAGTTCTCCAAAAGCATCAAATGTATAAGAACAGACAATGGTCTGGAATTTAAGATAGACCAGTTCTTTATGGCCAAAGGCATAATTCATCACACATCTTGTGTCTTCACTCCACAACAAAATAGAGTTGTAGAAAGAAAGCACCAGCATATACTCAATGTAGCCCAGACACTTAGATTTCAAGCCAACATACCTATATCCTATTGGGGATTCTTTATTCAGTATGCAGTTTACATCATAGACATCATACCCACTCCATTGCTTAAAAATCAAACACCTCATCAACTCTTGTTTGAAACTCTTCCATCTTATCAGAATCTAAAAATTTTTGGTTGCTTAGCCTATTGGCAATAATTCTCCTCACAAGAATAAATTTGATTCAAGATCTGTCTCTTGTGTCTACTTAAGTGTGCCATATCATACAAAGGGGTATCTCCTTCTTAATCTGACAATCAAAGAAATCTTTACTACAAGAGATGTTCAGTTTCATGAACATGTATTTCCTTTTTATTCACATGCATCAACTGTCTCACCACCATCTTCTCTGCTTGATGCACCTTTGTCTCTTGTAGCTCAACCTTCTTCTCCTGAAGTATCACCTTTTGGCTATGTCTCTGTACCTGTAGCACCTCACTCTGATCTCATATCTGTACCCAATCATAATGCCTCTGATGGCATGCCCTCTTCAAGTTCCTCCTCTTCTACACCTGCCATTGACACACCTCTTATGAACAATCAACCTTGCACTGGTCTTGAGGTCCATCTGCCCTTTGTCCTTGCCGATCCTTCAGAACCCATTACATAAAAAAGAACCAGACACCCACCTAAGTATCTCCAAGAATATTATTGTAACCTACTTGCTAGTACCTCTTCATCCTCTGATACATCAAGAAAATCTTCTAGCATTTATCCTATTGAGGCCTACATGTCTTTTGATACATTAACACCTAACTATAAGTCATATGCTCTCAATATCAGTGTGCAACAGGAACCAAAATCTTACCAAGAGGCAGCCAAAGCTGCTCACTGGTAGAAGGCAATGCAGCTAGAGTTAGATTCACTTGAAGCTAATCACACATGGTCATTGGTCCCTTTACCTGCTGGAAAGACACCTATTGGGTGTAGATGGATTTACAAAGTCAAGTATAAGCCAGATGGCAGTGTCGAGAGATACAAAACAAGTCTTGTAGCAAAAGGTTACACTCAGTAACTAGGAGTTGACTACACAGATACCTTCTCGCCCGTTACCAAGCTTACCACATTAAGGTTGCTTCTGGCTATGGTGTTACGTCCATAATTCAAAAAAAAGAGAGATAAAGAGAGAAAGAAAATAATGGGATAACTCCTAGACTACTTAAGATTTGGAATTAGGATATGTGTTGTCTAGTATATCCTAAGTTTGCTTGGAAGGAAAATACCAAACAAATTTATCCTAAACCGTTTATTTAAATTTTTATATATATCACACAAAAAAATTCAAACATGCACACATACTCTCTTTGCATTAGGTAACTGCAAAAGGAAAAAAATAAAAAAAACATATAGGGAGAGGCGCAAAAGCACTCCTCCATCCGCCATCACCATTTAGACCAAAATTGGTCTCTTGTATTTTTTACAAATAATTATTCAAGGCTATTAGGGAGAAAACAAGGGTTTGGGAAGAAGAAATCCCGCGTAGGAAGTTAATTCGTCAAAAAGAGAGGTGCCTCTTCCCCCCTCAAAGGAATACGATTCAAGCATTCATTAATGTATATACTATGTGTTTTGCTGCCTTTAATTGTTTAAATGAGAGCATGTTAATTGATTTTGCATGTGTTTGGTAGGATTTAAATTGTTTATATGAAGGTATGATTGGATTTGTTGAAAAGGCATGATCTTTGCATACGTGGAATTTGTTTTCTATATATGTGTTCTTGAATTGATAAAAAGGGTTAAGATTGAAATCAAAATTATACAACTTCCTCAAGATTATGCTCCTTAAAAGTGTTTTGTTGCCTTTAATTGTTTAAATGAGAGCATGTTAATTGATTTTGCATGTGTTTGGTAGGATTTAAATTGTTTATATGAAGGTATGATTGGATTTGTTGAAAAGGCGTGATCTTTGCATACGTGGAAGTTGTTTTCTATATATGTGTTCTTGAATTGATAAAAAGGGTATTGGAATCAAAATTGTACAACTTCCTCAAGATTAGGCTCCTTAAAAGTGTGTTTTGGCCTTAGAATAGATTCATCTAGCCTGGAATAGGTTAGGATTGGATTGAAAGTCGAAAAAACGGGTCTGACGGACGTGTTTCAGGGGGGCGCGTCGGCCCACGCACAGCCCCTTGCGGTGCGTCTGGACACGTGCTGATGTGTCCAATTCCAAAAGATGCGTCTCATTATAAAGAGTCCAATGCAACTGGTTTGAGGTCAATCAGAATTAATACGAAGATTTTATTGATGTTAGAAGGAAATACGATTTAATAATAAAAAAAGAAAAAAAAAGAGGAAAAGCTATTAGACCGCCCAGGCTGCCGGACCGGACCGGATAGCCAGCAGACTGGACCAGGACAGCAGGCCGGCCCAACCAGAAATTAAAAAAAATCTGAAATTTAATTTCTGAAATGAATAGATAATTAATTAAAAATTAGTTTAAAATTTCAGAAAAATATATTTAATCATCAGAACATTCTAAATAGATTCCAGAAAATATAAAATGTTAAAATTAAATTATTTTAACTTAATTTCTGAATTTTGATAAATATAAGTAATTAAAAATAATTATTAATAAATAGAATTAAATAAGGGAAAAATAGGGAAAATTAGTAGAAAATTCTTGAAAATTAATACAAGCTAAGGAAAAATAAGGGTAATGATAAATAACAACTTTTCAATATTTAGAAATTTACTAAGCCAAATATTGTGTGCCAGAGATGGTGAGGATGGGCGTACGGACCCATACGACTTGTTGTTGCATTCATGACACGTGCATTTGCATTTGGAGTGGGTTGAGATGTACTGGTCTCAGACGCTCGAGTGGAGTGGATCATGGTGTACGGGCCATGGGTACTCGATTATGGTGGATCATGGTGTACGGGCCACGGGCATTGGTCAGGATGGATCGTGGTGTACGGGCCACGGGCATCCGTTAGGGTGGATTGTAGTGTACGGGCTACAGACATCCAGCCAATCCCGGGATCATGCATTGCATATAGGTCTAGCAGCGTATCGTGTGACATGATTTTTGTTGCGTGTGACACGTGGATGGAGCATGCATCACGTAGTTGCGCATTTTTATGTGTAGTGCTTTACCTACCGCATTTACTTTATCTTATGCATGTTATACCATATCTATGTGCTATGTGGCTATATCATTTTGGTATGCACTTTTTGTATTGGTTTGAGGCGGGCATCTACTGGGTGATTTCTGTCACTCACCCCTACTTCCCAGGTGAGCCGGATGAGGACTACGAGCACATCTTTGTTGAGGACGGGATGAACATAGCTGAGTGGGCTGGTTGATAGCTACAGCTAGGATACGAGGGGGACTCTGCAGCTGATTTCTTTTTGTTGTTATCTTTTGGGGATTTTTCATGGACTTCCTTATTACTTTTATTTTCAGAATTTTTATTCAGTAACATAATGACGATTATTTGAGTTTAATTTAAGTTATGATTCACGTTTTCGTGAGAAAATTTCTACGTCATTTATGGCATGTAAGAGATTGATTCGACGCCTTGTATTCTCCTTAGCGATCTACAGCGGGTGCACTGTTCCCGATACTAGGGCTCGAGAGCGAGGGGCACTACAGGTGGTATCGGAGTCGAGGCTTCAGATCCGTCTCAGAAACGCAGGATTAATTAGATCACTTCGACATAAGTTATGATCTTTTGTAAACTTATGATTTTACCCCTAATAAACAAAGTAGAGTTAAGATATGATCTTAGACCTAAGTTACGATCGGGATATGGAAGGTGTGTGCCGATGGTGAGCTTTCCTTGTCTAATTATCATTTTACCTCGCGTCTGACCTTTCAACTTGCTCTTGACTGATTTGAATTCTTCTCATGAACTTTTCCATTGAGAAAATGCCTTCAAGACGGGAGCCAGCTGGTAATGGAGGGGCTAATGGTGAGATCATCAAGGTCAGGGGACCATCCCCCATGTCCTTGCAAAAACTTTGGCGACACTGACTACATTAGTGGCCCAACAGCAGGTACAGATGGCTCATCTTCAGCAGCAGCAGCCTCCACCACCACCACCACCACCACCCCCACCACAGGGGCTTCGATTTTTCTACGGGAGATGCAGAACTACCAGCTACCTACCTTCAGGGGTACCACCCGGCCAGAGAGGCAAAGATCTGTCTCAAGAATGTATCGGAGCATTTGAGGTTGCTACAGGTCTCGAATGGACTGAAGGTAGATGTGGTTGTACTGTTCCTAGAGGGTGATACCGAGCAACGGTGGCAGGGTATGACACGCAGACTGACTCCACCACCGACATAGGCCCAACTTATGGAGGAGTACCAGAAGCACTCTGTTCGAGAGAGTGCCCTACGCCGGCACAAGCACCCCCTCCATCATCAAGTCAAATGCAACAGAAAACAAAAGGGCAGACCAACGCTCGTGTGCATGTTAAGACGGACACTGAGGTAGAGGAGGTCGGGGACGTACTCACATGTGAGATGTTAATTAGAAAACTCCCAGCCTACGTCCTATTTGATACTGGTGCCAGCTACTCGTTCGTTGCCAGGAGATTTGCCAAGAACCTGAGTATTCTACCAGAACGGTTGAGATCCTTTGTCGTGTTCAAGCCGCCGGTGGTAGGTGCTTGTATCCCATTATTAGTACAAGCAATGTCACTTGGAGATTAATGAGATGGAGTTTTCTGCGACCCTAATTTCGATCCAGATGCACGATTTCGACGTTATACTGGGCATGGATTTCTTGGCGAGATATCATGCTACTATTGACCTCCGTCAGAGGCAGGTCCGCATGCAGATGCATGATAAGCAAGAAACCGTCTTCCAAGGGGATGTCAAGTTGAAGAAGTCATCCAGGAAGAACTACATGACTGCAGCACTTGCTTTTTCGATCATTGAAGAAAGGAGCTAAGGGTTTTCTTGTTTATGCTTTAAATGCCAGTGCTAAGACTCCACCGATTGAGGATATTCCAGTAGTATGAGATTTTAAGGATGTCTTCCTTGATAAGCTACTAGTTTTACCACCAAGCATGGAAGTAGAGTTCGAGATTGATCTTATACCCGGAGTTGAACCGATCTCGAAGGCTTTAGACAGAATGGAACCAGTAGAGTTAAAGGAGCTCAAAGAGCAGTTGCAGAAGTTGCTGGATCGAAAGTTCATCAGGCCTAGTGTCTCATCCTAAGGGGGCACTAGTATTACTTGTGAAAAAGAAGGACGGTAGTATGAGGCTATGCATCGACTATCGTGAGCTTAATATGATCACGGTAAAGAATAAATACCCACTACCGAGGATCGACGATCTATTTGATCAGTTGAAGGGTACTAAAGTGTTCTCGAAGATTGACTTCCGATCAGGCTACCATCAGTTGGGTATGAAGACAGAGGCTATAGCAAAGACGGCGTTCCGCACTAGATATGGACACTACGAGTTTCTTGTAATGCCCTTTGGACTGAAAAATGGATCAGCGGCCTTCATGGATTTGATGAACATAGTATTCAAGGAGCAGTTGAACCATTTTGTGGTAGTTTTCATCGACGACATCTTGGTATATTCGCCTGATGAGGAGACTCATGCTGAACACTTGCGGGAGGTATTGAAGAATCTTAGGAAGAAGAAATTGTATGCAAAGTTTAGCAAATGTGAGTTTTCGTTGAAGAGTGTGACTTTCTTGGGCCACGTGATTTCTGAGGAGGGCATCTCTGCTGACCCAAAGAAGATATAGGCGATCAGAGAATGGCCCCGACCTACTAATGTCACAGAGGTACGTAGCTTTCTTGGTATTGCCGGTTATTATCGCAAATTTGTAGAGGGATTTTCGAGCATTGCAGCATCCCTGAGTCGATTGACTCAGAAAAAGACCAAGTTTATACGGACCTCCGAGTGTGAGAAAAGCTTCACAGAATTGAAGTAGAGGTTGACGACTGCACCAGTACTTGCACAACCCTTCAGCAATGAAGGGTTTGTCATCTACAGTGACGCCTCGAAGAATAGGCTAGGGTGCATCTTAATGCAGGGAGATAGGGTTATTGCATATGCTTCGAGACAGTTGAAGCAATATGAGCAAAATTATCCGACCCATGATCTGGAGTTAGCAGCGGTGGTGTTTGCATTAATGATTTGGCGTCATTATCTATACGGTGTAAAGTGCGAAGTCTTCACAGATCATAAGAGCTTGAAGTATTTATTCACACAGAAAGAGTTGAATATGCATCAGAGGAGATGACTTGAGCCATTGAAGAACTATGACCTAACCATTAGTTATCATCCGGAGAAGGCGAACCGAGTTGCTGACGCCTTAAGTAGAAAGTCCAATCCGCCAGACAGACGCCATTGGAGAAATAGATGGCAGAATTTGATCTCGACATCGTTGATTCCAGTGCTAATATTCTGGCGGCCTTAGTTATTACACCATATTTGATTAAGCGGATTAAAGAGGCACAGAAGGAGGATGTGACGCTTAGAGATACCCGAGAGAGAATGTTGACCAGTCCGATTGAGGGCTTCCAGATCCATGACGATGGCAGTATCTGATACCAAGGAAGGTTATGTGTGCCTGATAATGAGGACATGGGGAAGGAGCTATTGAAGGAGGCACACAACTCGAAGTTGTCGATTCATCCAAGTGCGATGAAGATGTATAATGATCGGAAGAAACACTACTAGTGGAGTGGTATAAAGAGACACATCGCCGAGTTCACTGAGAGGTGCCTTGTCTGTCAGTAGGTTAAGGCAGAGCATCAGAGACCAGGAGGTTTGATGGTACCGTTGGAGATACCGGAATGGAAGTGGGAGCATGTGACGATGGATTTTGTAGTGGGACTCCCTAAGACAAGAAATGACAATGACATGATCTGTGTGATTGTTGATCGATTGATGAAGTCTGCCCACTTTCTCCCTGTGCCGAGTGATGTGACATTGGAGAGACTAGTGACGTTGTACATCGATGATATTGTCAGTCTTCATGGAGTCCCAGTCAGCATCATTTCAGACCGTGGCCCGAGAATCACCTCTAGGTTTTGGTCGGCTTGTCAGAGAAGGTTGGGGACAGAGTTACGGTTGAGCACTGCCTTTCAACCTCAGACTGATGGATAGCCAGAGAGGACCATTCAGACTTTAGAGGATATGTTGAGAGAGTGCGCACTGGACTTCAGGGGAAACTGGGATATTATGATCAAGTTAATTGAGTTCTCCTACAACAATAGCCATCACAGTGCCATCGGCATGGCACCCTTTGAGGTGCTTTATGGACGTAAATATAGGTCCCCTATTCATTGGGACGAGGTTGGTGAGCGCATTATCACCAGTCCTTAATTGGTTGAGCAGACTAGAGAGAAAGTGAAGCTGATACATGATAGACTCAAGGTGGCTTAAGACAAGAGCAAGAACTGGGCTGATTAGAAGCGACGTCCTCTAGAGTTCGCTGTTGGCGAAAAGGTTTACTTGAGGGTATCACCTATGAAGGGGGTTTCACGATTCGGTTTGAAGGGCAAGCTAAACCCTGGCTACATTGGTCCATACGAGGTGCTCGAGAGGGTCGGTACCTTGGCCTACCGACTAGCGTTACCCCCAGCTTTGGCTCAGGTGCACAGCGTATTTCACATTTCTCAGTTGAGGAGATATGTTCCGGACCCGAGCCATGTTCTAGATTCGCCACCATTGAGGATCCGACCGGAAACTACATATGAGGAGACTCCTATCATAATAGTAGATCGCAAAGACCAGGTATTGAGACACTGAGTCATCGCTTGTGTTAAAGTTAAGTGGACCGACCATATTGAGTGGGAGGCGACTTGGGAGCTTGAGGAGCAGATGCAAGAGCGATATCCACAGTTCTTCGAATAAGGTACGTCAAGTTTCGAGGATAAAACTTTTTGTTAGGTGGGTAGGATGTTGCGTCCATAATTTAAAAAAAGAGAGATAAAGAGAAAGAAAACAATGGGATAACTCCTAGACTACTTAAGATTTGGAATTAGGATATGTGTTGCCTAGTATATCCTAAGTTTACTTGGAAGGAAAATACCTAACAAATTTATACTAAACCCTTTCTTTAAATTTATATATATATCACACAAAAAAATTCAAACATGCACACATACTCACTTTGAATTAGGTAACGGCAAAGGAAAACAAATAAAAATATATATAGGGAGAGGCGCAAAAGCACCCCTCTAGCCGCCATCACCATTTAGGCCAAAATTGGTCTCTTGTCTTTTTTACAAATAATCATCCAAGGGCTATTAGGGAGAAAAGAAGGGTTTGGGAAGAAGAAATCCCGCGTAGGAAGTTAATTTGTCAAAAAGATAGGTGCCTCTTCCTTCTCAAAGAAATACGATTCAAGCATTCCCTAATGTATATACTATGTGTTTTGTTGCCTTTAATTGTTTAAATGAGAGTATGTTAATTGATTTTGCATGTGTTTGGTAGGATTTAAATTGTTTATATGAAGGTATGATTGGATTTTTGAAAAGGGATTATCTTTGCATACGTGGAAGTTGTTTTCTATATATGTGTTCTTGAATTGATAAAAAAGGGTTAGGATTGGAATCAAAATTGTACAACTTCCTCAAGATTATGCTCCTTAAAAGTGTTTTGTTGCCTTTAATTGTTTAAATGAGAGCATGTTAATTGATTTTGCATGTGTTTGGTAGGATTTAAATTGTTTATATGAAGGTATGATTGAATTTGTTGAAAAGGCATGATCTTTGCATACGTGGAATTTGTTTTCTATATATGTGTTCTTGAATTGATAAAAAGGGTTAAGATTGAAATCAAAATTGTACAACTTCCTCAAGATTATGCTCCTTAAAAGTGTTTTGTTGCCTTTAATTGTTTAAATGAGAGCATGTTAATTGATTTTGCATGTGTTTGGTAGGATTTAAATTGTTTATATGAAGGTATGATTGGATTTGTTGAAAAGGCGTGATCTTTGCATACGTGGAAGTTGTTTTCAATATATGTGTTCTTGAATTGATAAAAAGGGTTAGGATTGGAATCAAAATTGTACAACTTCTTCAAGATTAGGCTCCTTAAATGTGTGTGTTGTCCTTAGAATATGTTCATCTAGCTCGGAATAGGTTGGGATTGGATTGAAAGTCAAAAAAACGGGTCTGACGGATGCGTTTCAAGGGGTGGCGCGTGGGGCCCACGCGCGGCCGCTTACGGCGTGTCCGGAAACGTGCTGACGTGTCCACTTCCAAAAGATGCATCTCGTTATAACGAGTCCAATGCAACTAGTTTAAGGTCATTTGGAGTTAAAACGAAGATTTTATTGAGGTTAGAAGGAAATACAATGTAATAATAAAAAAAGAAAAAAAGAGGAAAAGCTATTGGATCGGCCAGACTGGCCAGACTGCCGGAGCGGACCGGATGGCCCGGCCGGCCCAACCAGAAATTAAAAAAAATCTGAAATTTAATTTCTGAAATGAATCGATAATTAATTAAATATTAGTTTAAAATTCCAGAAAGATATATTTAATTATCAGAAAATTCTAAATAAATTCCAAAAAATATAAAAGGTTAAAATTAAATTATTTCCATTTAATTTCTAAATTTTGATAAATGTAAGTAATTAAAAATTATTAGTAATAAATAGAATTAAATAAGGAAAAAATAGGGAAAATTAGTAGAAAATTCTAGGAACTTAATACAAGCTAAGGAAAATAAGGATAATGATAAATAAAAACTTTTCAATATTTGAAAATTTTACTAAGCCAAATATTGAGTGCTGGAGATGGTGAGGATGGGCATACGGGCCCCCGGGCGACTTTGTTGTTGCATTCATGGCACGTGCATTTGCATTTGGAGTGGGTTGAGCTGTACGGGTCTCAGACGCTCGAGTGGAGTGGATCATGGTGTATGGGCCATGGGTACTCGGTTATGGTGGATCATGGTGTACGGGCCATGGGCATCGGTTATGGTGGATCGTGGTGTACGGACCACGGGCATCGGTCAGGGTGGATCGTGGTGTACGAGCCATGGGCATCCGTCAGGGTGGATTGTATTGTGCGGGCTACAGACATCCAGCCAATCCCGGGATCATGCATTGCATATAGGTCTAGCAGACTATCGTGTGACATGATTTTTGTTGCGTGTGACACGTGGATGGAGCATGCATCACGTAGTTGTGCATTTTTATGTGGAGTGCTTTACCTACCGCATTTACTTTATGTTATGCATATTATACCACATCTATGTGCTATGTGGCTATATCATTTCGGTATGCACGTTTTGTATTGGTTCGAGGCGGGCATCTACTGGGTGATTTCTGTCACTCACCCCTACTTCCCAGGTGAGCCGGATGAGGACTACGAGCACATATTTTTTGAGGACGGAACAGACATAGCTGAGTGGGCTGGTTGATAGCTGCAGCTAGGATACGAGAGGGACCCTGCAGCTGATTTCTTTTCGTTGTTATCTTTTGGGGATTTGTCATGGACTTCCTTATTACTTTTATTTTCAAAAGTTTTATTCAGTAATGTAATGACGATTATTTGAGTTTAATTTAAGTTATGATTCACGTTTTCGCGAGAAAACTTTCTACGTCATTTATGACACGTAAGAGATTGATTCGACGCCTTGTATTCTCCTTAGCAAGATACGGCGAGTGCACTATTCCCGATACTACGGCTCGGGAGCATGGCACTACATATGGCCTCTGTACAAAACTGGTATGTGCATCAAATGGATGTTAACAATGCATTTTTACATGGTGAACTCAACCAAGAAATCTATATGACATTACCTGATGGGATTTCTGCCCTCACACCTAACACAATATGAAAGTTGCACAAGTCTCTCTATGGTCTGAAATAAGCCAGTAGAGAGTGGAACATCAAACTTACACAATTCCTCCTCAGTCAAGGCTGTGTACAATCCAAACATGATTACACCATGTTCACTCAAATGACCTCAGATGCCTTTTTAGTACTCTTAGTATAGGTTGATGACATTATAGTGGCCAGTAACTCTATCAAGTTGATCACTAAGCTGAAACACACTTTACACCAAACATTTCAAATAAAGGAATCAGGTCCCTTGAAATATTTTCTAGGCATTGAGATGGAGAGGTCACATGGGGGATTATGATCTGCCAGAGAAAATATGCATTAGAATTGATAGAGCAAGCAGGATTCTTGGGTTCCAAACTAGCTAAAAGTCCAATAGAGCAAAATATGAAGCTAGCACATAATGACTCTACGTTCATATCAAATTTGTCAGGATATAGGAGTTTGATAGGCAAGTCATTGTACCTCAAAATAACCAGCCCTGCCATTTCGTTTGAAGTATAATAATTGAGCCAGTATCTAGATGCACCATCTGAATTACACTTGAAATCAACGCACAGGTTGCTTATGTACTTGAAGGGTACAGCAGGGAAGGGACTTTTCTATCCTATCACAGGAAAACTAGAGTTAAAAGGATTTGCTGATTCAGACGGGGCAGGTTGTGTAGAGTCCAGAAGATCAGTCACAGGAGAATGTATGTTTCTTGGTAACTCCTTGGTGTCATGGAATGCAAAGAAAAAAAGCACTATGTCTAGATCTTCATCTGAAGCGAGTATAGAGCATTGGCGCTGGCAACGTGTGAAGTTCAATGGCTTTTGTACTTGCTTACTGACTTGGGCATAACTTATTCCATACCTGTTGAGCTTTTTTGTGACAATAAAAGTGCAATCTATACATTTGAAAATCCGATGTTTCATGAGAGGACAAAGCATATAGAGATAGATTGTCATGTTGTGAGGGACAAGTATCAACAAGGTGTGATCATTCCCGTGCCAATTAAGACTGAACATCAATTGGCGGATGTGTTTACAAAAGCACTTGATTTAGTGACACTTCAGAACCCGACTTCTAATATGGGTGTGTGCTGCATCGCCCCGCTCCCGAGACCTAGCATCAAGAACAGTGCACCCGCCGTATCTCGCTAAGGAGAATACAAGGCGTCGAATCAATCTCTTCCATGTAAGAAATGACGTAAAAAAATTTCTCGCAGAAACGTAAATCATAACTTAAATTAAACTCCAATAATCGTCATTACCTTACTGAATAAAAATTTTGATAATAAAAGTAACAAAGAAGTCTGTGAAAATTTCCCAAAGTATAAGTAAGAACAAACAGCTGCAGAGCCTCCTCATATCCTAGATGCATCTATCAAATAGCCCACTCCGCTATGTCCGTCCTGTTCTCAACAAAGATATGCTCGTAGTACTCATCCGGCTCACCTGGGAAGTAGGGGTGAGTGAAAGAAAATCACCCAGTAGATGCCCGCCTCAAACCAATACAAAACGTGCATGCCGAAATGATATAACCACATCGCACATAAATATAAGATAAAACCACATAGCACATAAATAAGATAAAATCACATAGCACATAAATATAAGATAACATGCATAAGATAAAGTAAATGTGGTAAGTAAAGCACTCCACATAAAAATACGCAACTATGTGATGCATGCTCCATCCACGTGTCACACGCAACAAAAATCATGTCAAGCAATATGCCCCTAGACCTATATGCAATGCATGATCTCGGGATTGACTGGATGCCCGTAGCTCGTACACTACAATCCACCCTGACCGATGCCCGTTGCCCGTACACCACGGTCCACCATAACCGATGCCCATGGCCCGTACACCATGATCTACCATGACTGAGTACCTATAGCCCGTACACCATGATCCACTCTACTCGAGCGTCTGAGACCCATACATCTCAACCCACTCCAAATGCAATGCACGTGTCATGAATGCAACAACAAAGTCGCCTGGGGCCCGTACGCTCATCCTCACCATCTCTGGCACTCAATATTTGGTTTTGTAAATTTTTCGAATATTAGAAATTTATTATTTGTCACCACCTATATTTTCCTTAGCTTGTACAAATTTTCTAGAATTTTCTACTAATTTTTCCTATTTTTCTCTTATTTAATTCTATTTATTACTATTTATTTTTAATTACTTAAATTTACCAAATTTCAGAAATTAAGTGAAAATAATTTAATTTTTAACCTTTTATATTTTTTGGAATTTATTGAATTTTATTTTTATTTAATTATATTTTTTTGGCCTGATCTGCGAGACTCGATACATTTTTTTGAGATGTTAATGGACTGTCTTCGGTTCGACCTGCTAGCTAGCCGGCCTGGTCCGTTGGCCGGCCAATTCTCTGTCATAATTTATTTTTTTATTTATTTGGTGGTTGTTCCACCAGTGGCAACGCGCGCTGTGATTCGTTCTTCAATCTCAACCCCCATTTTCTCCTATTTCAAGTCTATAGGAACATATTCTAATGCCAAAACTCAACTTTTTAAAGGCTCCTAGTGTAAAAGTTCCCCCTTTTTTCCCAATTCTTTAAGGGTATTTTTTCCGATTCAATCATACCACTAAATTCACATACATACGCGCACATAGTAGCCATAAACAATATATCTCATGCTTTCCAACATATACATAATTTACAGCTTAAACAAATAAAAATAACGAAACACATTAGTATACCATCAAAACATACCCTTTTGAGGGGGAAGAGGCACCTACCTTTTTGACGAATTAATTTCCTACGCGGAATCTGTTCTTTTCAATCCCGCTGACCTCTATGCTTGGTGTTGGGCAAATCTTTCCTTTCTTCCTAAAGGCCTCGGAGGGTTGATTTGGAAAAGGACAAAAACCTTAACTTCCACACTTAATCCAGGAAGTTGACAAGTACAACTTTAAACACCTTTTCATTTACCTTTATACTTATTCATTCACCATTTTATTACCGTTTCAATTCCAATTTATCCCCTACGTATAAGTATACTCATGTATATGCCCGTGCTCATACACGTGCATATACACACCTATACTTACATGTTTATATCATATAATTCCGATTACACGAAATAACCCACAAATAAATCCAACTTAAATAGTGCATAATATACATATACAAATAACAATTGGCCGCTGCACACATGCTGAGGCCGGCAAATGAAGTAGGTGAGAATTTAAATTCCAAGTGCCCATTCACATGATGCTAAAAAAAGAAAAAAAAAAACAAATACATAGATTTTAAATGTTAAGAAATCATG
>AP025068.1:28279897-28477879 GCA_036186865.1 Eustoma russellianum
CAATTCTTTAAGGGTATTTTTTCCGATTCAATCATACCACTAAATTCACATACATACGCGCACATAGTAGCCATAAACAATATATCTCATGCTTTCCAACATATACATAATTTACAGCTTAAACAAATAAAAATAACGAAACACATTAGTATACCATCAAAACATACCCTTTTGAGGGGGAAGAGGCACCTACCTTTTTGACGAATTAATTTCCTACGCGGAATCTGTTCTTTTCAATCCCGCTGACCTCTATGCTTGGTGTTGGGCAAATCTTTCCTTTCTTCCTAAAGGCCTCGGAGGGTTGATTTGGAAAAGGACAAAAACCTTAACTTCCACACTTAATCCAGGAAGTTGACAAGTACAACTTTAAACACCTTTTCATTTACCTTTATACTTATTCATTCACCATTTTATTACCGTTTCAATTCCAATTTATCCCCTACGTATAAGTATACTCATGTATATGCCCGTGCTCATACACGTGCATATACACACCTATACTTACATGTTTATATCATATAATTCCGATTACACGAAATAACCCACAAATAAATCCAACTTAAATAGTGCATAATATACATATACAAATAACAATTGGCCGCTGCACACATGCTGAGGCCGGCAAATGAAGTAGGTGAGAATTTAAATTCCAAGTGCCCATTCACATGATGCTAAAAAAAGAAAAAAAAAAACAAATACATAGATTTTAAATGTTAAGAAATCATGAAAACTTTTGAGAAGAAGTGCATATTCACGTTATGCTTTTGAAACCAAACTTAATGGACTTTTAATATTAAGAATTCATGCAAAACACACAAATGAAAGCCCACTTACAAATTTACCTATCTGTCAATTTTCTTTATGCATGATAACCACAGCAGCCAAGCATTTTCAAGTTTCGTTCATGCATAAATATATATATATATATATATATATATATATATATATATATATATATATATATATATATATATTTTGGCAATAAAGGGAATATTTGATTATGCCTCACTTATGGCGGAGGAAAACCATATTACAAAGCTTATCAATGTACGAAAAATAATAATACAACGAGCATATAATTTCTATTCTCCAATCATATATGATATGCCGTATTAAAACCTTGCCAAGTAAAACCACCCTTGTGGATAAAACCTTGGTGAAGGAAAAAGCGTACATATTTATATGAACGGAGTGAGTACATGAATATAAAAGAATAATTCGCAGGATGATTGCAGCTTTCAGAAGTTGATTGTGGTGCATTGTCGGCTGGAGCTTCAAGAGTAAGTCTCTCCGCAAGTGTTGTTGTGGCCATGGAATCATGCACAGAAAAGAATGAAAGTTAGTGAATATAGAAAATTCTTGGAATGTGAGACAAGCAGGAGTACGCGGATTGCAGCAGAAGATATGTTGTAATAATTTACCCATGTTACCCATATCCGATGATATGGGCATCGTTAAAATTAGAATTGCTGGTTGAGGAGTGAGTATGATGCTAAGAAGTAGTATAAAGCAGAGTGTGAAGCTTACCCATGTTGCCCATATCTTGTAATATGGGCAACAATTTTGATCATGAGCCGAAACCATGTTTAAGATGTGGTGTGTTTTCCGTCTGGTAACATGCCCGCACTATTGGTGGCAACGCAGCTACTGTTGGAAAAACTGTAAGTTGTTGATGGTATTGGCCATATTGAGCTGAAAAGTGCGTAGGTTGATTTGCCTCCCGTGGAATGTGTGTTAACTCAGATGATGTTGAAAGTAACAATTCGCGGAATATGGAAGCATGTAGATCCATATTGTTTTGAACTGCTGAAATTACTCCATGTGCATCAACCTCAAAGCCAATAGATCCCCATTGTGTTGCAAAATATAAGTACCTGAAATATGCTGCTTGAAATTCTGCTGTGGCTGGTGTAGCTAACGGAAGGTGATAAGAGATTGCTCCCAAGAATGTACCATTATTGTCGCGCAAGATTGCTCCAGCTGCTGCGGAATATCTCCCATGAGCCGCATCCGTGTTCAGTTTCAATCTACCCAGTGGAGGATGGATCCATCGGACGATCATGCATCTGGGCGGGTGTAGCTGTGGAGATAAGCCAAGATTAATTAAGCCATGATCGGATATTGCAAATTTCTTTCCTCTTTGGGTGGATGACCAATCATACAACGAACGTCGAATGTTTTCCAGCATAGTTCTCTTTCTCTAGCGTTCATCCCCATAAGTTATCGATGTGTAAGCTTTCCACAATTCCCATACGATGAAGGACGGGGCTACGATCCTCAATATACCTTTAAGGGTATTTCCTTTGGTTGACATCCACCATTGAATTAATTTTTGTTGTAGTGTCCGAACATTAGTAGAAGGACCATCCAAGTAAGTTGCATACATATTCCGAATTCCGGCAATTTCTGAGCATTCCAAGAATATATGATCTACTGTAATTTGTGATTCTAGACAGAAAGGACATTGAGTAGGATGAATATAGACGAACTTCTGCAAGTTTTCAGGAAGAGGAACTGCATTTCGATACAGGCGCAACAGGAAAAGACGGATGTGGGGGGGAATGTGTTTATGCCATATGAATTTGTAGGAGATACGAGAGTTCCTCACGGTGCGGATCTGATCATAAGTAGTACGAATGGTGTATTGATCAAAGTCCAGATTATTAAGACAAAACGAGTGGACTCTACATATCCGTTTCTAGACTGGGGAATTTGTGATCCGTATGTCATAAGAATTCCGACTGGCATATCGTGCATGAAGAAATTTGCTCCATAGGGAATTATTCGCTTGATATCTCCACCATAGTCTGCATGAGTAGGCTGTCTGAATATCTTCTAGTTTTCTTAATCCTAGGCCGCCCTCAGCTGTTGGTCCAAAGAGTGTCTCGCTTGAAACCCAAGCATGGCAAGTCCTATTGTCTTGCTGCCCCAAAAGAATTTAATCATCAATCTCTTTATTACTCGGATGAGACTCTGCGGCAATTGGCACGCAGATAGTATGTGTAATGGTATTGCGGCTAGAACATGTTTGATTAAGATTAATCTGCCAGCGTGATTGAGGAACTTATTCTGCCACATAGAGAGTTTTGCTTGTATTGAAGAGAGGAGAGTAGCAAAATGCGCTGCTCTTTCTTTACCCTTGTGCAACTGGACTCCTAAGTATTTTATTGGTAAAGTAACTGCTGTCATTTGTAATACATGTTCCATCCTACTAATCTGCATGCGAGAGAGATATGCTGCTCGAACAAAGTGGCTTTTCTGAAAGTTTGCTGCCTGCCCTAAAGTTTCTTGATATAATTGCAAGAATTTCCTGAATTTCTCTAGATTCCCCAGTCCGCCATTGATAAACACCAAGAGATCATCAGGAAAAGCTAAATGGGTAATTGTTTTTGGTCTTGCCGCAGTAAACGACATGATGATTCCTTGCGCAACCAAATTGTTAATGCCCCTTGAAAATGCCTCTGATGCTAGAGTAAATAAGATGGGTGATAAGGGGTCTCCTTGCTTGACTCCTCTTGATGGTTGGAAAAAACCCGAAGGTACTCCATTGACCAATACTGAAATGTAAGTTCCTTTGAGATTATTAAATATAAGATTGATAAATCTTACTGCAAAGCCAAATTTTGATAGCAGTTTCGAGAGAAAAGTCCAGTTGACTCTATCAAACGCTTTCATCATGTCAAGCTTTATTATAACATTGAAACCTCTAGCTTTTGTGTGTAGCAAATGAACCATCTCGCGAGCCATAACAATCTGATCCGATATGTCTCTTCCCTTCACAAAACCTGCTTGCTCTACGGTAATAAGTTTCTGAAGCAGCAGTTGTATTTGCGTTGCAATAATACGTGTCGCCAACTTGGATACGAAGTTAGCTAGACTAATTGGCCGATAATCAGAAAATGTGCGTAGAGTAGGAGTCTTTGGCAGCAGTATTATTAATGTACTACCCATTGCCTTCGGTATAGGGATGCCCAGAAAGAACTCCTGCATTGCTTTGTGAACATCATTGCAGACTACATCCCAACAAGTGCGGAAGAAATAGTCGTTATATCCATCTGGACTAGGAGCACTTTTTGGATCAAGTGACCACACTGCTTCTTTTACCTCTGTATGTGTTGGCAAAGCCATTAACAGCTGATTATCAGATGGAGATATTAGTTGCGGGATATGATCCAAAATAGAATTATCATCAGAAATTGGTTCCTCCAAAAATAATTTTTGGTAATAATCTACAGCTGCTTGCTGGATACTGCTCTGTGTGTCGATGACAGTACCATCCTCATGTCTTATTTGGTTGATTGTTTGCCGCGAATGCCTATCTTTAACTATGTTATGGAAAAACGATGTGTTTGCATCTCCTTCTGCTATCCATTTCTGTCTCGCTTTCTGAGCCCAAAATAAGAGTCTCTTGCGTTATGTTGTCTTGTATTGAGCCTACACTTCATGATATTTCATGCGGGTTTCTGGTGAAGGGTGTGCGTCAAAACAGGCTTCACTACGCTTAAGTTCCTGCTCCAAATGTGATACTTGATCAAAAATATTTCCAAATACATTTGTATTCCATGCTTGAAGATCCTTTTTCAACTGCTGTAGCTTATTATATAGACCACACATTCCTCCTATTGTGGGATATGACTCCCACGACGATTTCACAAATGTATGAAACTCCTTGTGTTCCACCCACATATTTTGAAAACGAAAAGATTTAGGTCCGCTGAATGATGACTGCGTAGATCGTAATAGCAATGGAGCATGATCCAGTGTTAAGCGCGGAAGATGAGTAACTCGTAGGTTGGGAAATAATGCGTTGTATGATTCTGAGCATAACATGCGATCTAACCGGCGACGAACTATTCTCAATCCACGACCACTTGTCCAAGTGTACATGAACCCTCATAAGGCAAGTCTATCAAGTCACAATAAGAAACACAATCATTAAAATCCTCCAACGAAGACATCGAAGGGGAAGAGAGGCCATCATGTTCTGCTACAGTTAAAAAGGTGTTGAAATCCCCTCCTATTAACCACGGATCTGTATAAGTGTTATGATGATGTTGTAACGCAAGCCATAATCTACGACGCTCAGTCACAGTATGCAATCCATATACTGAAGTGAACCAGAAAATAACCTCCGTGCCAACTAACTGGAATTTAAAGTGAGAGCATTGATCATCATAGACTGTAGATATTATTTTGAGAGAGTTGCTTGCCCAAAATATCCATATTTTTCCTCGACAAACTACTTCAGCATGCGAAAATTTCAAACGTCTTTGTAAATGAGCCAGGTTTGCAGCTTCTTTCTTTGGTTCAATGATGACCAGTAGATGTAGTTTATGAGTTCTTACAAGTTTACGAATGCGTACCATTGAGGTCGCAATTCCCCGCACATTCCAAATTAGACAATTCATTGAGAAGATGATGAGGATAAGTGTGAAGATCGGGTTAGCCTTTCTGAAGTCTGGGTGTATGTGGCTACCATTTCTTGTTTTGTACGACGTCGTCGTGTTATGGGATTCGGATCCTCTAGCTCTTGCAGCAATTGATATGTGAATTTAGCAAAAGATTCTATTGTACCCATACTGTTTGTCTGTGCATGTGCTAATGTTGACTTGCTGCTGTTCAATATCAGGTGGGAAAACTCCTGGGATTATATTTGGTTGTTGAATGCATACAGGAGGCACATGTGGATCATGTATCAAGAGTTCAGAGTCAGATCGTGTAGCATCTAAAACATCATCATTTTCCTCCACAATATGATCCAAAGACACATCAGTTTTTGATAAATCTTGCTGGTCGGAAATAGCTTGTATTATAGCGTTATCGTCCTGAATATCATTTGCTGGATTTGGTTGCACTTCGGTTGGGTTATCACTGGGCAGGTCGTAGTCATCCTCCTCCTCTTCAACCAACGCAGCTTGCGCGGGATTATTTTTCTTTGGTGTCCATCTTTTGGTTTTTTCCTTTGGTTTGATAGGGATGACTACTGGATCTTGCTCTTTCTCCTGATGATCATCTCCAACTGGTTTACATTTTTTTGCTTCATGTCCCAGTATGCGGCAGGTAGTACAGAATAGCGGAACATTTTCATACTCCACTGTAGGATATATTTCATGGTCTCCCCCTTGAATATGTAGACGAGCTGGTAGTGACTTGGATATATCCACTTCAATACATAATCGAACCACCGAAGGTCTCAATCCATTGGATGTAGCGGAGACCATTTTCAATGGCAATCCAATCATATGAGCAATATCCCATAGGGCTGATTTATTTTGCAAATATAGGGGAATACCTCGTATGGATACCCATATTGGAACAATTGGTTTATCAATCTTGGGATCAAAATCTGGTGTCCACTTTGTCACCCTCATAATATAGCCATTAACCGTCCATGATCGTCGTAAAAAGCATCTATGGTAATCATCTGGTTGTTGAAAGGTAAGAATAATATGCTGATCATCAAGTAATCCTAACTTAGGAGTCGTTTTAAATCCAATCCGTTCCATACAAGCAGCTAATTGTTTCATATTTGGACGTCCATGCCAGAAGGAACCAACCAATGTATATTTGTATGGCAATGAATAACGATCAACTTCATCTTTTGTGAATGATATAGAAGGCATACCTTTGTAGCTTGATATAGTTCGGATTGCTGCAGCGGACTCCATTGAAGTCGGGGCTAAAGCCTCCGCAAAGGTTTTCTTGATCGCAAGAATATCTGACATTATCGGATCAATCCAGAAAAATTGAATATGTAAAAATTCTGTGAACAGATAAGCGAATTAGAACGAAACGGATGTGCAGCTAATAAATGAAATAGTGTTGCAGAGAAATGAGATCAAAGGCATTGCTTTTTCCATGGTGGTGCACCGTCAAAGAAATCGCCAGAGCCGCTGCCATTTTTTCTTTCCATATATATATATATATGTGTATATATATATATATATATATATATTTTAGAAAGGAACTTTTATTAAGAAAAGGCCTCACTTTTGTTAGAGGAAAACTATCTTACAAGTGTCAGAGTATGCGAATAAGTGAATTAACAAACTAATGATGACATATCTCCACTCGTATATGATATGCCGCATTAAAACCTTGCCAAGTAAAACCACCCTTGTGGATAAAACCTTGGCGAAGGAAAAAGCGTACATATTTATACGGCTGTCATTGATATCGAAGCTGCATAAGACTGAGTACAATGATGGGATTTCTGTTGTTGTCCGAGTTGGGAGTGCACCGAATGCGTTGATAGGTCCACTACTTGAGATTGAATGAGCCAGCATGATTTGTACCATTTGGAGCAGATGATGATGGTGCCATAGAAGCTTTCGAACGCCATCCTCGGTACATACATCAACCTCATGCGTGCGAGCAGCCATCCGGATTGTTGTGGCCGTCCATGCAGCATGTAAATAAGAGAATGCGTGAAACATGTAGAGAATACATAAGAAAATGGAGCCAACCTAGTGAATAGAACGCATACCGGGTCTGACTGTACTGTCCGAAGTACAGACAGAGGAATCAAATGAGAGCCAATCCATGTGGAAGACCAAGGAAGCAGCAACGTTAAAATTGCGCAGATGTGTAATCGCCCATGCAGCAACAAGACAGAAAAGTGCATCAAGCAGAATTAGAAAATATGTACGAGTGTGACTAAACGATAAGATGCAGGTCTCACCGAGGCTGCCTGCACTTATAATAGCACAGGCAGCGAATGCAAGCGTATGCCAATCCGTGTGGAAGACTTTATAGTGGTGACACTCGCCATATGCAATGAAAATCATCAAGCCATCGCAAATTGCGTTCCATGTGGAAGAGAAAATAAAGTGTGCATCAATAGGCAGAAGACAAAAGGAGATGATATGAAGGAGCGAGGGAAACATACCGAGTATGCCTATACTCACATGAGTACAGGCAGAGGATATGAAAGTGTGCCAATCCATTTGGAAGACGTAGAAATCAACGCGTACGCAAGGATGCTGACGTGAGGTCCAAAGTGATTGAGGCTCGAACCATGGGTGGCAGACTGGTGCTAGTGAAGATGCATGTGAGCGGGGACGTCATTGCGTGCTGAGCAAGGTAATGTGCCGGCATGTTGGCCTCGCGATATATATGCGTGATGCCCAAATGATGATGATTAATCAACATGTAAGAGTCTGAGATGATAGTTTCCAAAGATAGGCTGTTGTTGACGTAGGCGCATCAGCATTTGCGCGCAGTCTGTCTCTATGACAACCGTCTGATATAATGGAAGAAAATAGAGCAATCCAAATAGGGTAGCCTGAATTTCAGCCATCAGCGGTGTACATGGAGGTAAGCGGAATTCTAAGGCGCGCACACAGACGCCGTTGGAGTCACGCATGATGACTCCGCCTGCATCATATTGGCGTCCAACAGCTGCATCAACATTAAGTTTAAATCGTCCTCACAGAGGAGTGTGCCATCTGATCACTTTTAGACGTGGAGGTCGAACCTTTGGAATCCAGGTCAGCGATGTGGGTGGCCTTGCTGCGAGTTTGGATCCATGTAATACATATAAATAACATCATAATCTTGCAAAATGATAGCAAATATAGCAAGGGTACTTGCCTTGATCTATGTATACTATACCGTAAGAAGATACCGGGTTGAAACGAACCAAAAATTATTAATTCTTGCTCCTCATAAATGTCAGCCGAAGATTTGCTATTTGGGAGAAAAGGGCTGCCGTTGGTTTGTTATTTGAGAATGAAGATTCTTTTGGAATAATAAGGGTGATTGAATATTTGAGAGAAGAAATAAGGCTGATGGCGTGAATCTTGGGGTGACGGCAGATTTGCTTAATTCCTTAGGGTGTCTAGGCGTTTCTTGATGTTGAGAGGTAGGGTTAGAATGTTTTTGTATATATGTAGATATATACATATAGAGAATTGTCGCTGCTCTTGCTAACGAGGAGAAAGGCAGCCAATCGCTGCGGAAATTTTTTTTGGACTGCTTCTTAAAATTTGCAGCCGAATGGCTGCGCTTGAAGAACTAGGGCCTGCTGGAGGCTAATGTAGGCTGGGCAAAATTTGTTTAATGAATGTATGGGGATTTGATTTGTGTATTAGGTGGATATAGATGTAGATGTATATTAGGTAAACTCCTAAGATATCTAGGCTATCTTGTTCTATTTTGAATTTGTAAATTTAATTTTAGCTTTTATCTACTATTCACTTCCTAATCATATTAGGATCCTAAGTTCTAAACTTATCTAACTTTATTTTTCTTTTTCCTATTATTTGTATTTTATAACATTTTTACTTCCTTTTTATTACTCACTTCTTCTTTTTTTCTTCTTGCCCCGCTCACAGGGCATAACATTTCTCCTCCCTTACAATAAGTTTCGTCCTCGAAACTTGCATATGGTGCATCAATGACTTAGTATGTAACTACTTAATCATTCACTTAGATAATGACCGTGATAAATATCCATTTTACATTGTGATACGTTAACCATTTCCCTTTCTTGTCATAGACTAAGGCCTCGAACATCATTCCTTGTACCCGACAAGGTAATTTCTAAGTCCATTATTCTCTGTTTATTAAGATCATAACCTACTCTTCTTATAACTCTAGAATCAAACTTCGGATATTGTCACCATACCGAGGGTTCCATAAACCAGTCATCATCAGTCGATATCGTACTTATATCTGCAGTCATATCAGCCCTCTAAGATCGGTTCTTAGGTATACTATAATATTTAACTTAAGTTGTGCAATCCTAGTATGGCACGCTAAATATTGATCGACTTAGGGCATTCTAATTCACCATGACTCCGCGCGCCACACTGATCCACTGTACTTCTTTACTTGGCTATTTCAACCGCTAATTCTAATTAAGTTAGATCGCACCTGAAAAGCAACCACTACTTGTTCATACTTATTCTATTTCATTCAAGCCTACTCGATACATCAGTACTTACGTGTTCCTAGGAATCAATACTTAACCCTGATTTTTAATACTTTGTTATTCCACTAATCTGTTTTGTTAGTGCTCCCTTGTCACTATCAATTAATTGTAGGATCTGCAAGGCACCACTAGAAGGGGGGTTGAATAGTGGGTGCGAAAAATGTGGTTTTTATGATTGTTTAAAGTCAAAAACCCAACTTCTGAAAACAATTTCTGTTTTCAGGACCAGTTTTAAAACGTTTTTAAAATTAGGTTGTAGGTCTTCAAAAATTCTGAAATTTTGAGAGAACTTAGCCTCAGATGTTATGAGTGTCTCCTAAAAATTTCAGATTTAAATTCAACCTTTAACTCCTTCAAAAATCGTTGGTGGTCAGATTGCGTGAATCTGCCAGAAACGGTAGACTGTTTTGAAAAATTTATTCCTATTTGTACTTAACTCCAATTGCTCTGAAATTTTAAACACTAACCCCTTATATGCTGCATTTAAATGCGTTGAAACATTTTTGAAAACTTCTTTCGGGAATTTAGTTAAATACACTCAAAGTCTCAACCTTTGCAAGCCTGAAAATCAGACTGCACTAGTCTCAGAACTTTGGATATTTGATTGACTTATACTTATCCAAAAGGGTTGAAACTTGTGTCAAATTAACCTAAGATGCGTGGCTATGTTTCTGGAAATTTTAGTAATTTTTGAAATTTTTTTACTATTTTTACGAACGTAAACAAAAAGAGTAAACAGTGCTGAAACAGAATATAAATGCTGAAAGTAAATGACACCGAGAATTTTATACTGGTTCGGTTATAAACAACCTACTCCAGTCTTCGAGGAAAACCTTCCTCGGTTCACACTAATCACACAGCACAAATACACCTTACCACAGGGTTAATGAAGTTACACACCAACTTCAACCCTTTACAAACCTTGTACAATGAATACAATTTGCACGAACATTATCACCTAGCAAGATTGAAGATTGATCACACCTTGATCAATCTTTTAAAAAGATATAGAGTATGTGGTGGTATATTACAAGACTATTCAATAATAAGAATATAAGTACAATAGGCTTTCAAGAAGAAAGAAAGAAAGAGAGTGTAGAAGAAGAAGGCTAGAACACTTTTTGATCTTTGAATTTTCAACTCTTGTTCTTGTTCTTGTTTTGCTCTTCTTCCTTCTTTTTAACATGTGTTGGCCGCCCCCTTGGAGTCCTTCTCCTCTTGAAAATTATCTTCTAACTCCTTGGGAGAATGTGTGGCATCATTGTGACATGATCTTGCTTACTTGGCATGTTCTCATTGGATGATCATTTAACTTTTGCTTACTTGGCACTCATTGATAGGTTGAATGTTGTCATCATTTGATGACTTGGAAAATCTGAGAATTCCACTAAAAACATATGCCAAAATCAACATAGAATAGTTGTCATAACTCATAAGATTATCACATAAATTAAGCAAGATAATTTCTCCACAAAAACAAGCAAGAAATCGGCCATGAATGAACTTGACATGCTGAAATTTCACCATGTGATACATGGTGCTTTTATTCAAATTATTTCCAATTTTCTTTGATTTTTCTCTTTGAAATAAATCACCAATTAGTAGAAAATAATCTCATCATTTTTGGAAATGAATTTGGACACCAATATGGCCAAGAATTCGGCCAAGATACCAGTGGCGGAGCCAGGAGTCCCTTCTTGGAGGGGCACTGACAGGCTTCACAATAGAAATACCACCGGTCACCGTTTCGGACCGAGAAAACCGACATCTAGACATATTTTTGTATTATAACATAAAATACATGAAAGAAAACATATCTACCAACCAATATACAAAAAAAATAAACAATACACAACAAACAATATGCGGATCATAATTATTAAATGAATATAGTAATATACATCAATACATATTTTTTATTTGCCTATTGTAGAACGAGAAGGATTTGCCAAGGGATGCAAAAAGATTCTTCGAGATGACATTGATTGAAATCGTTGCATAATATCTTCATCTTCAATGGTGCTAAAAATTTCATGCTCAAAGTAACACAATAAACAATCCGATAGTACGTCACCCCCAACCAGTTGCGTAGATCAGTCTTGACGATATTCATTGCAGAAAAATTAGAAACAAACAATTGTCATAAAAGCTAGTGTTTAACAATGGGCATTTGGAAAAGCATATTACCTTTTACAGTTTACTGTCTGAATGTTGAATCAATGAACCAATCATATACGTGTACATAGTTGCCTAGAAATTGCAAGATAGTTTTCACACCACCAACAGCCAACACTAAGGATTTAAATGCAACCTAAAGGTATGTGTAGCTTTGAAACGACTTTAGAGCAACCAAATAAAATCACAAAAGCTGTGTAATTGTATCATCTTTTCCAACGGAGTGGCACAACCGTATGCATTCTTAAATTAATATATATCAACTATCGAGCATCAGCCCTCACAGGATTCGTAAGATTAGCAACCAATTAAAAAAAGAAACTTTCATTTTCATAAGCAAACTAATGCAAAAAAGTCTACTAGTTTTCAGCGATTACCTTACCTGCAAAAAGGACTACTAGTTTTCCAAATCTTGAATTTTTTTAATATTTAACAGACCGAACTTCCGGTAAGTTTTAGACACATTCTAGTCACTTAGCAGAGAATAGATGAACGCTAAACACTATGTGACCACGTAACAGAGAGTTAGTGTTCTGTCAAGCAAGGGCACACTTTAAACTGAATGGCCAAAAATACAAATACACCTAACTATCTATAGGATTTTTCCACCGATGTTGGGGGGGCACGTGCCCCCCAGGCCCCCCCTTCCCTCCGCCCCTGCAAGATACATTACTACACATGCTGAAATTTTCAGCATGAGTGATATTACAAATACCACCATTTTAATTTCATATCTAATTCAAAACATTTCCATAACATCCTCAATTAATCCTCATGATTCAAGATAGTAAAATATGGCATTTCTTAGCGATAAAATCGGCCACTCAAACTACACATGCTGAAATTTTCAGCATGTGTTTCAAATGAGATAAAATTTGAAACATTACCTTTTGTAGCTTCTTTCTTTAAATCACCAACATTGTATGATTGATTCTTGACCAATAAATATGCCAAAAAGGCTCCACATATGCTCCGTCTCAGCTGTATAGGCGTGTCCAACATGTATATGCATGTGCTGAATTTTATTTTTGCAAACTTTGTAAAATAGAGCACATTTAATAATACACACATGTTATATTCCAATCAGCCCTTAATCTAATTTTCTAGAACACTTTAAGATGTATGACATATGTAAAAAGTGTCTAGATACGTGTCGTATGATGTTCCAAAAATGTTCCATTTGTTGTGTACGTAGAAAACCGAATTTTCGATGTTTATCGATTACCCGATTTTTCTCTAATTAAATTCCAAAATTTTTGCACATGTTATATATATTATGTTACACATAATATACATAATATAAACTTTAATATTCAGCTCATAAGGCTGATTAAAGTGGCGCCTAGACATGTGACAAAATTGAAATTGGAATCTCCACAATTTGGCCTAAATGTGGGGTGATTTGTGTGTGCCAACATGGAATGATTTTATGGCTGAAAATATCATCATATTCACGAAAATAATAAGTATTTTTGAAGTGTATGGGCTGGCCATCTAATTATGGCAAGTACGTGACACGTTGGTAAAGTTTCGGTATTCGTCCGATACGACAATTTTTGGTTTAAAACCTTTTAACGTGTCGTATTTAATTTGTCATCACCAAGACTTATATCATATGATATAAGACCTGAATATACTCATAAATATGAGTTAAGTATGGTGGTGTGACGTTAACGTACGTACATAAACTATATAACGTGTCGATAGTACGTTGGAATACATGTGTATGTGCCTTTTTCAAAAAATCTGAATAATATATTTTTATATATATATATATGCCGTGTGTATGTGATGTAAATGAGGAGAGGAGACTTTTCTTTCTTAGTCTTGTTGCCTTTGTGCCTTGTCCAAATGTTGCTTCCTTTAATGAACTACTTAGTTTAATTAACTAAGTACTTCACTTAATGAACTAGTTTAGTTCATTAATGGTGGCACCTGAAAATAGTATAAACACAACAAATGTTTGCCATTTGATGTAAGCTTTAAAGATTCATGGCTCGTTAGTACGGCAACATTATATGTGAATTATATAAGGCAAGTAATATGCAATATATCATGCACTTTTATGTCATGCACGTTTTTAAGCACATTTAAATCACGTATTTGAAAATCACTCAAACCCCTTTTTGTCTACAATCTCCCCCTTTTGATGATTTTCAAAATAACCTATACTCATAATTTAAATCCTATCGCTCCCCCTTCAATCATGCATAAATTCAAAATTTGAATTTTAAATTTCAAAAACCGCTCCCCCTTGATTTATGCAATCAGTATCTCTCTCCCCCTTAAATCATGCTATCTCTCCCTCTTTATTTTGAAAAGTAAATCAAAAGATGCCTGTAAAGATGAAGAAGAAAAAAATCATGCATTTCATATAACGTGCGTTCGTAAGGGTTATTTATTAACCCTTTGAAAATGTCCCTTTTGATACCCAAATTTGGGTGACCCTTCTAGGTCTTCCAAAAGGTGAGAAAGGTGATGAAAGCATAACATAATATACTTTAGGTGCAACTGTATCTGACCTTTGGCCAAGAACTCCTTTATACGCATTATATGTAGGACGTTTTTGATATGTCCTTGTGTTTGTGTGCGTAGTGCATGGATGGAATGAATGACGTGTATGCATCAGTCTTTTCTTTTCATATCTATATGGTACAAAATTGTATTTTGCATGATATGATGAAGAAGTGGGGCGTGATGAGGGAAGAGGTCTTTACGTCATCTTAGACGCCGTTTTTGGCTTTGGGGTGTCTACTTTATTAGACACAACGAACATAGTTGGTTTGGTGGATGCTTCATTTGTCTCAACGTATCCCAAACCTGTTTTGTCACTATCATGCTTTTGTGATAAGATAATACGATGCAGCATGTTAGATCCCGTGTCAAATTGTTTCACCTTTTTTTCTACATCCGCATTCCTTGATTTCAAGTTTGAAATCTCGGATTTCAATTCAGTGTTCTCGGATGTCAATGATGAAATTTCAGACTTTAATGAATTTATAATGCATGACGACTCTTCTTTTGAATCGTTTAATTGAGACACAAGATCTTTGTTAGAAGATTCTAACAATTTCTTATCTTCAATTAATCGCTTCTTTTCTTTTGCAAGAGTCTTTGAAAACTTATGCAATTCTAAATATTGACTAAATAAATCATCATAAGAACATTCAGAATCGGAATCAGAGTCGGAAGATACCTCATTTGATGCTTTAGATGTAAAGCATACTTGTGTCTTGTGTTCTTCCGTATCATCAGTCTCAGAGTCGGATGTGTCACTCCAAGTGGAGGCTTTGAAGGCTCTTCTCCTTTGCTTAGGTTCTGAGACGAGTCTATTCTTGTTCCGATCTTTGTCAGGGTATTTGTTTGTTTGCTTTTCTTTATTAGGGCAGTCATATGATAGATGTCCAAGTTTGCCGCATTCATAGCACTTTATTTCATTATTTTTATTTTTATGATCCTTAGATGAGGTAGACTTATGTTTAATCGATTTTCTCAATATTTTTCTTAATCTTTTAGCCATCGTGAGTAAGTCCTCATCATCGGAATCTATGTCATTATCATCTACGACGTATTCATTTGATTTAAATGCTACAGCCCTATCATTATTAGAAATGGACTCAGAATGCCTTAAAGCAAGTTTGTTTTCATATACCTTAAGTGATCCAATTAGTTCTTCCATCTTAATCGATTTAGTCTCTTTGCTTTCTTCTATGGCCGTTACTTTAGAGTCTCACTCGGATGGAAGAATTCGCAAGACTTTCAGTACTTTTTCCTGCATGGTAAAAGCTTTACCAAGAGACTCAAGAGAATTGTAGATGTTAGTCAAACGAAGATCCATATCAACAATAGATTCATTAGGCAATAGTTTAAACGACTCAAGTGTGGACATAAGCATGTTTATCTTTGACTCTTTTACTTGACTCGTGCCTTCGTGTTTCATTTCGAGTATCCTCCACATTTCTTGTGCACTAGAACAGTTTGAGACATAACTAGACTCACTCTTACTTAATCCATTTAGGAGCAATTGCACAGCCCTAGCATTCATGCTAAGTTTCTTTTTATCATCACTTGTATATGCTTGTCTAGGTTTAATAACTTCTAGTGTGACTCCGTCTACGGTGGATAACTTAGATGGAACAAAAGGACCATCTTCTATAATCGACCAAAGATCAATATCTATTGCCATAAAGAAAAGTTTCATTCTTACCTTCCATTGAACAAAAGACTCACCGTCAAAGAGAGGAGGCCTTATGATTGACATTCCTTCTTGCACGGTGCTATAGCTAGTGGATGCCATCTCACGTAGATCGTTAGATCCTTTTGTTGTGAGTGTTCCTGTGCTCTGATACCAATTGTAGGATCTGCAAGGCACCACTAGAACCGGGGGGGTTGAATAGTGGGTGCGAAAAATGTGGTTTTTAAAATTGTTTAAAGCCAAAAACCCAACTTCTGAAAACAGTTTCGGTTTTCAGGACCAGTTTTAAAATTTTTTTAAAATTAGGTTGTAGGTCTTCAAAAATTCTGAAATTTCTAGAGGACTTAGCCTCAGATGTTATGCGTGTCTCCTAAAAATTTCACATTTAAATTCAACCTTTAACTCCTTCAAAAAACGTTGGTGGTCAGATTGCGAATCTGCCAGAAACGGTTGACTGTTTTGAAAAATTTATTCCTATTTGTACTTAACTCCAATTGCTCTGAAATTTTAACCACTAACCCCTTATATGCTATGTTTAAACGCGTTGAAACAGTTTTGAAAACTTCTTTTGGGAAGTTAGTCAAATACACTCAAAGTCTCAACCTTTGCAAGCCTGAAAATCAGACTGCACTAGTCTCAGAACTTTGGATATTTGATTGACTTATACTTATCCAAAAGGGTTGAAACTTGTGCCAAATTAACCCTAAGACGCGTGGCTATGTTTCTGGAAATTTTAGTAATTTTTGAAATTTTGTTACTATTTTTACGAATGTAAACAAAAAGAGTAAACAGTGCTGAAATAGAATATAAGTGCTGAAAGTAAATGATACCGAGAATTTTATACTGGTTCGGTTATAAACAACCTACTCCAGTCTTCGAGGAAAACCTTCCTCGGTTCACACTAATCACACAGTACAAATACACCTTACCACAGGGCTGATGGAGTTACACACCAACTCCAACCCTTTACAAACCTTGTACGATGAATACAATTCGCACGAACACCACCACCTAGCAAGATTGAAGATTGATCACACCTTGATCAATCTTTTACAAAGATATAGAGTATGTGGTGGTATATTACAAGACTATTCAATAATAAGAATATAAGTACAATAGGCTTTCAAAAAGAAAGAAAGAAAGAGAGTGTAGAAGAAGAAGGCTAGAACACTTTTTGATCTTTGAATTTTCAACTCTTGTTCTTGTTCTTGTTTTGCTCTTCTTCCTTCTTTTTAACATGTGTTGGCCGCCCCCTTGGAGTCCTTCTCCTCTTGAAAATTATCTTCTAAGTCCTTGGGAGAATGTGTGGCATCATTGTGACATGATCTTGTTTACTTGGCATGTTCTCATTGGATGATCATTTAACTTTTGCTTACTTGGCACTCATTGATAGGTTGAATGTTGTCATCATTTGATGACTTGGAAAGTCTGAGAATTCCACTAAAAACATGTGCCAAAATATACATAGAATAGTTGCCATAACTCATAAGATTATCACATAAATTAAGCAAGATAATTTCTCCACAAAAACAAGCAAGAAATCGGCCATGAATGAACTTGACATGCTGAAATTTCAGCATGTGATACATGGTGCTTTTATTCAAATTATTTCCAATTTTCTTTGATTTTTTTTCTTTGAAATAAATCACCAATTAGTAGAAAATAATCTCATCATTTTTAGAAATGAATTTGGACACCAATATGGCTAAGAATTCGGCCAAGATACATTACTACACGTGCTGAAATTTTCAGCATGTGTGATATTAAAAACATCACCATTTTAATTTCATATTTAATTCAAAAAATTTCCATAACGTCTTCAATTAATCCTCATGATTCAAGATAGTAAAATATGGCATTTCTTAGTGATAAAATCGGCCACTCAAACTACACATGCTGAATTTTCAGCATGTGTTTCAAATGAGATGAAATTTGAAACATTACCTTTTGTAGCTTCTTTCTTTAAATCACCAACATTGTATGATTGATTCTTGACCAATCAATATACCAACAAGGATCCACATATGCTCCATATCAGCTGTATAGGCGTGTCCAACATGTATATGCATGTGCTGAATTTTATTTTTGCAAACTTTGTAAAATAGTGCACATTTAATAATGCACACATGTTATATTCCAATCAGCCCTTAATCTAATTTTCTAGAACACTTTAAGATGTATGACATATGTAAAAAGTGTCTAGATACGTGTCGTATGATGTGCCAAAAACGTTCCATGTGTTGTGCACGTAGAAAACTGAATTTTCGATGTTTATCGATTACCCGATTTTTCTCTAACTAAATTCCAAATTTTTCCACATGTTATATATATTATGTTACACATAATATACATAATATAAAATTTAATATTCAGCTCATAAGGCTGATTAAAGTGGCCCCTAGACATGTGACAAAATTGAAATTGGAATCTCCACAATTTAGCCTAAATGTGGGGTGATTTGTGTGTGCCAACATGGAATGATTTTATGGCTGAAAATATCATCATATGCACTAAAATAATAAGTATTTTTGAAGTGTATGGGCTGGCCATCTAATTATGGCAAGTACGTGACACGTTGGCGAAGTTTCGGTATTCGCCCGATACGACAATTTTTTGTTTAGAACCTTTTAACGTGTCTATTTAATTTATCATCACCATGACTTATATCATATGATATAAGACCTGAATATACTCATAAATATGAGTTAATTATGGTGGTGTGACGTTAATGTACGTACATAAGCTATATAACGTGTCGATAGTACGTTGGAATACATGTGTATGTGCCTTTTCAAAAAATCTGAAAATATATATATATATATATATATATATATATATATATATATATATATATATATGCCGTGTGTATGTGATGTAAACGAGGAGAGGAGACTTTCCTTTCTTAGTCTTGTTGCCTTTGTGCCTTGTCCAAATGTTGCTTCCTTTAATGAACTACTTAGTTTAATTAACTAAGTACTTCACTTAATAAACTAGTTTAGTTCATTAATGGTGGCACCTGAAAATAGTATAAACACAACAAATGTTTGCCATTTGATGTAAGCTTTAAAGCTTCATGGCTCGTTAGTACGGCAACATTATATGTGAATTATATAAGTCAAGTAATATGCAATATATCATGCACTTTTATGTCATGCACGTTTTTAAGCACATTTAAATCATGTATTTGAAAATCACTCAAACCCTTTTTCTCTACATTATTATCTCTAATAGGACTAATATCTTCGGCTTATTTGGATACTCTAAATTCAACATCTTAATCATAACTATAGACCCTTTTATATGGTATTTTTTGCTAAACTTTACCGATCATAACACTAACAAATTATTTTCTTAGAAATTCATTTTACTACAAATCATCTCTCAAGAACTACGATCCCAACTTAGACCTAGTCATGTTTCGGCGCTACCGTCAAAATGGAGGCATGAACCTGGTTCATTTACCATAATAGTATCGGGTTTATAGGGGTCAGATCTAAGGAATTATTCAAATGATTACGATCAACACTTAGGTAAAGTAAATAATTCAGGATCGTATGGAGTGCCCTAGGTATACTTGGGCAGATTCTTTATCTGATCATCACTTAGGTCTAATGTCGTGACTTATTTCTAGAATTGATACTCGCTATCATCATTCCTTATGTCTAAAATCATTACCTATTTCTAAGTTCAATGCTTAGAATATAATCATAGCTTACGATTAAGATCAGTTCTTATGTTCAAATCGTCACTTGATGTTCAGATCACCACTTATGTCTAATATCACGTCTTATTTCCAAATCATACTTAGTAATTAATGCTTAAGTCGAATATCAACTCTTAATCAAGATCATCGCTTATGTCTAAGATCATGACTTAGGGATAGGATCATCGCTTAATTTCTAAGGTCACGGTTTATTTTCAATAACATGCCTAATATAAAATCATTGCTTATGACAAAAAAATCGATACTTATATCTAAGATCATGACTTAAGGGAAAAATTGTAACTTAATTTCTAAGATCGTAGCCTAAATATATGCTTCCGCCATGGATCTAGATAAATTGCACTGTCAAACACGTAGTACTTCTTAAACTCATTCCAAAATTAGATCCAAGTGATCGGCGGTGTCAGTTGTGCTGCGCCATCACTGTTCCGCATCTCCTTGTCGAAGAAACTCAGGTCCGAGTGAGGTGGTGGTAGAGGCGGTGCATGCTAGTTCAGCAGTCGGTGCTACTGTGCTAAGGTGTTGGTCATGGTGACTATGGCATCTTCAAGTGCCTGGGGATGATCCCCTGATTCTGGTGGTTCTCACCACCATTTCCAGTTGACTCACGTCGTGGAGGCATTTCTTTAATTCCAGTTCATGAAAAGAAATCAGATTAATCAATAGCGAGTTAAGAGGGTTGGACCCGGGGTAAAATGGTAATTAGACAGGAAAAGCTCACCATCGGCACACGCCTCCCATAATCCGATCATAGCCTAAGTCTAGAATCATCTCTTAGGTCTTGTTTGTTTAATTGGGGTAAAATCGTCCTTTTACAAAAGATCGTAACTTATGTCTAGGTGATCTAATTAATCCTGTATTTTCGAGGTGAATCTGAAGCCTCGGCTCTGATACCACCTGCAGCGCACCGCTCCCGAGCCCTAGCATCAGGAACAGTGCATCAGCCGTATCTCGCTAAGGAGAATACAAGGCGTCGGATCAATCTCTTCTATGTTAGAAATGACGTAGAAATTTTTCTGACGGAAACGTAAATAAAACTTAAATTAAACTCCAGTAATCGTCATTACCTTACTGAATAAAAATTCTGATAATAAAAGCAACAAAGAAGTTTATGAAAATTTCCCAAAGTATAAGTAAGAACAAACAGCTGCAGAGCCCCCTCGTATCCTAGATGCGTCTATCAACCAGCCCACTCCGCTATGTCCGTCCCGTCCTCAACGAAGATATGCTCGCAGTCCTCATCCAGCTCACCTGGGAAATAGGGGTGAGTGACAGAAAATCGTCCAGTAGATGCCCGCCTCAAACAAATATTAAATGTGCATACCAAAATGATATAACCACATCGCACATAAATATAAGATAAAACCACATAGCACATAAATATAAGATAAAACCACATAGCACATAAATATAAGATAACATGCATAAGATAAAGTAAATGCGGTAAGTAAACTCCACATAAAAATGCGCAACTATGTGATACATGCTCCATCCACGTGTCACACGCAACAAAAATCATGTCACGCAATATGCCCCTAGACCTATATGCAATGCATGATCCCAGGATTGACTGGATGCCTGTAGCCCGTGCACTACAATCCACCCTACACCGATGCCCGTGGCCCGTACACCACGATCCACCATAACTGATGCCCATGGTGTAGCGTCCCGACCCGGACAGCGGAATCCGAACCGGTGCAGCCATCGTAGCTTACTGAGAAGACTACAATACGTCTCATCTCTCGAATACACATCATCAATGACATCAGAGAAATAAGTGCGGAAACACGTATCTCATAAATCTAAACCATCAATGCGGTACACCACAAGATAAAGTGACTATCAATAACTGTTTATGGACACAGCCATCTAAATCTTCAAATGAAATAAGAAAACTGAAATAACAAGAAACAGTTTAAACAATTCCCAACATTCTCTAAGCATCCCATTCTGCCCACTCGCCATTGTCCTCAATGAATATCATATCATAGCTAGGCTCATCTGAAAAACAAAGGTAGTACCCTTAGCGAAAAACGCTAGCAAGTAACCCGCTTATAAGACATACGGGATCAACACATGGCAAGACATAAGTAATAAATAGTTCAAAGGATTGGTGGGGCACATGTCTTGTATAACTTCAAAAAAATATAGACTAGTAGCACACGAAAGCAAGAACCGTAATTCATACACACATTTAGCAGTTCAATGACAATCCAGATACAAGCCAATCATAACATAACGACTCGCGTGATGCATGACAAAATATGCACTATACTACACAGTCACAAATACGTATGCGATTTCTTTTCAAAACAGTGCAATGCATGTCACAATGTCCGGTCACATAACTTTATACGCTGTGGTGGGTCATGGCTTATATTTCCATCCCATGACACACCACAACTTAACTTTATACCCTGTAATGCTCCACGGCTTATATTTCCATCCCGTGTCACATTACAGCCAACTTTATACCCTGTAATGTGCCATGGCTTAAATTTCCATCCCGTGTCACATTACAGCCAATTTCGCAAACTTGATACCCTGCGCTGAAGCACAGCTCTTTTCAAAACATTATGCAAATGCAAGTGCCATGATGCAAGACTCCTCATATCAATCACCTTCTTTAATCACATACTTCAAATCATGTTCACATATCAATCAGTCACACGGGGCTCATCTCACTCACACACTCGAGCTTACTCTTCACGGCAGGCCACATCGCCTAAACATTGATTCTAGAACTCAAAGGTTAAGGTAAGAACCCTCACATTCTTCTTTGTACTCTGTAAAGCCACATGCGTTCATTCCTAACCCCTTAGGTCTTTCACGTTGAAATCCGATTCGAATACCCTTCGAATTCTCCACATTTGATTCACCATCTTAAGTCATGTTTCGAAGACTTAGACTAACCTCAATCATGTCCTAAGAAGTCCCTAAGGTCACCCAAAGTGTCCCCTAGCTTCCCTCTTTCTTCCCTTATTTTCTCACCAAACAGATTGACATCATACCCTCACATCGATCGATCGAAGTACTTCATCCCCTCACATCGATCGATCGATGTCCATCAGAATACTTACTGCCTAACATCATACCCTCACATCGATCGATCGAATTACTTCATCCCCTCACATCGATCGATCGATGTCCATCAGAATACTTACTGCCTAACATCATACCCTCACATCGATCGATCGAAGTACTTCATCCCCTCACATCGATCGATCGATGTCCATCAGAATAATTACTGTCTAACATCATACCCTCACATCGATCGATCGAAGTACTTCATTCCCTCACATCGATTGATCGATGTCTACGATTCCAGAAATGAAATTCTGCGATTTCTGCAGAAACTGCAGAACGTAAATTCCAATCAATCCCAAACTTCATACCAAGCATCCCAGGCCTAATCCCTGCTATAATCTCATGCTTAAAATACCAATTGAGCACTATACACATACCAAACAAAGATTCGAGCCTAGAATTCAATTATTCCAACCCTATCAATCCAAAGACCTCACCTTTCACCCTCAGACCCACACAACAATGAAATCACAACAAGAAGGGATTCAAAGGGTAGGGATTTGCACGATTTCACGAAATCAACAACAACAAAACGATCTTCAACATATAGTGGCCAAAACATCAAAATCAAAACACATAAATCACATCTAGATTCACGGAAAGAAACTACTG
The DNA here is from genome assembly GCA_036186865.1 of Eustoma russellianum. Lineage (NCBI taxonomy): Eukaryota > Viridiplantae > Streptophyta > Magnoliopsida > Gentianales > Gentianaceae > Eustoma > Eustoma russellianum. The sequence continues at coordinate 28,303,625 of AP025068.1, forward strand.
CATGGTGATCCATTTTGAAATCAAAAATAGGCCTTTTTCTTTCACGAAACGTAAGAACTTATAAGATGATTACTTGCCTTTGATTACTTGATGGAGATTCGATGAACAAACAAGGGTTGGATTGAAGATCTTGAAGAGTTCTTCGTCTAGGGCTGGAGGAGAAGAAAGTCGCCTATGGAGAGAAGGAGAGGGCGTCGGTTATCTTTCTGAATAATGAAAGAAACTGACGTTCTGTCAGTTTTGATATGGGGAGGATGAAATTTGGAATTTCTAAATTATATCTTATTATCTCATTTATCTTAAAGGATTAATTTCTAATATTTAATTCTAAAATTAAATACTACTTAATTCTATATTTAATCCTTTCAATAAATTCCAATTAATCCTAATACTTAATTCTTAATTCATTATCATTAATTGTCCTTAACCTATTTAATTTTCTTTTATCCTTTATTTGTTTTACGGAGGGTGTGACGCATAACATTCCACCCCCCTTACAAAAAGTTTCGTCCTCGAAACTGACGTACCTTATTGGAAAAGGTGTGGATATAGCTCCTTCATTTGCTCCTCAAGCTCCCACGTGGCTTCACGCTCCGTATGGTTACTCCACTGAACTTTGACATACAGAATTACGCGTCTGCGTAGGACTTGATCTTTCCTATCCACGATCCTCATTGGATGTTCTTCATATGAGACGTCTTCTTTAACGTCCAATGGTTGAGCTTCAAGGATATGACTCGGGTCCAATACGTATTTCCTTAGTTGAGACACATGAAATACGTTGTGGACTTGCGAAAAACTTGGTGGCAAGGCTAACCGATATGCTCTTTCTCCAACCTTGCCAAGCACTTCATATGGACCAATATATCTAGGGCTTAACTTGCCATTCATTCCGAACCTCGCAACTCCCTTGGTGGGTGAAACTCGAAGGTAAACCTTTTCACCTTCCTCAAACTCCAAGGGTCGTCTTTTAGTATCGGCCCAACTCTTACTGCGATCTTGAGCCACCCTTAGCCTCTCTCTTATCACTTTCACTTTCTCGATTGTTTGTTCAACCAATTCGGGTGCAGTGATCGTCTTTTCCCCAACTTCGTCCCAACATACTGGGGACTTGCACTTACGTCCGTATAATGCTTCAAACGGTGCCATGTCAATTGCACTGTGATAGCTATTATTGTATGAAAACTCCATCAATTTCAGCATGCTATCCCAGTTTCCTTTAAAATCCAAAGCGCATGCTCTTAACATGTCCTCCAAGGTTTGGATAGTTCTCTCGGATTGTCCATCCATCTGAGGGTGGTGCGCGGTACTCATTCTCAGTTCAGTACACATCGTCTTCTGAAATGCCCTCCAAAACTTAGAGGTGAACTTGGGATCACGGTCCGACACAATGCTGACGGAGACTCCATGCCAGCTCACAATGTAATCCACATATACGTTGGATAATTTCTCATATGAGGTACAATGTGGCATGGCTATGAAATGGGCTGTCTTTGTCAAGCGATCTACAATTACCCAAATCATCTTATTCCCATTTCTGGTTTTGGGTAATCCCATCATGAAGTCCATAGTCACGTGCTCCCACTTCCATTCTGGAATCTCTAGTGGCATCATCAAACCACCATGTCGTTGATGTTCAGCTTTGACTTGTTGGCATACCAAACATCTCTCAACATACTCTGCTATGCTCCTCTTCATCCCTATCCACCAGTAGTTCCGTTTGAGGTCCTTATACATCTTGGTGCTGCCGGGGTGGATAGATAACCTTGAATTATGAGCTTCGCATAGCAACTCCTTTCGAAGCTCATCATTATTAGGTACGCACAACCGATTTTGAAACCATAAACTTTTATCTTCTCTCAACTGAAAATCTTTTACTGGTCCCGTAAATAACTTGTCACGGATTCCTTTCAACGTGACATCATCATACTGAGCTTCTTTAATTCTGTCTACCAAGTCTGGACTGATAGATAGAGCTGTGAGAACATTCGCTACCGAATCCACCACATCGAGACCAAACTCTTCGATCTCTCTTTCCAACGGGGACTGTCTAGCGTGACTAGACTTTCTGCTCAGTGCGTCCGCCACTCTATTTGCTTTCCCCGGATGATAGTTGATGGTTGTCATAATCCTTAAGTAACTCCAACCATCTTCTCTGTCGCATATTTAGCTCTTTCTGCGAGAATAGGTACTTCAAGCTCTTATGATCAGTGAACACAAGTAGTGTCTCCATACAAGTAGTGTCTCCAGATCTTAAGAGCAAATACCACAGCTGCGAGCTCCAAGTCATGCGTCGGGTAGTTCTGCTCATATAGTTTCAATTGTCTTGATGCGTACGAAATGACCCGTCCATTTTTCATCAAGACACAACCTATAAACAGAAAGTTAGATCAAGACTAGCATACGTATATACAATGCATTAATTGTAATGATGTACATACCTAGTCCTTTCTTAGACGCGTCACTATAAATCACAAAACCGTCGGTGCCGGAGGGTTGTGCCAACACCGGGGCTGTGGTCAATCTCTTCTTGAGCTCAGAAAAGCTCTGTTCGCATTCAACAGTCCACTCGAACTTAGTCTTCTTCTGCGTAAGTCGACTCAATGGAACTGCTATGGTGGAGAATCCCTCGACAAACTTCCTATAATAGCCTGCCAAGCCTAGGAAGCTTCTGACTTCGGTCACATTTGTGGGTCTTGGCCATTCAGTAATGGCTTCTATCTTCTTAGGATCCACAGAAATCTCATCCTCCGAAATCACGTGACCGAGAAAGGCTACACTTCTTAGCCAAAATTCACACTTGCTGAATTTGGCATAAAGCTTTTGTTGCCTCAAAATTTGTAACACCACTCTTAAGTGTTCAGCATGAGCTTGCTCGTCGGGGGAGTAGACCAAAATGTCATCGATGAACACCACTACGAATTGGTCCAACTGCTCTCGGAATACGGTGTTCATCAAGTCCATGAAGGCTGCTGGAGCATTAGTTAATCCAAAAGGCATCACCAAGGATTCATAATGCCCGTATCGAGTCCGAAAAGCGGTTTTAGGTATGTCTCCTGCTTTCACAAGCAGCTGATGGTACCCCAAACGAAGGTCAATCTTTGAAAACCATCGGGCTCCCTTTAGTTGATCAAATAAATCCTCAATCCTTGGCAGAGGATATTTGTTCTTGATGGTGATCTTATTCAACTCTCGGTAATCAATACACAACTTCATGCTGCCATCTTTCTTCTTCACAAACAATACAGGAGCTCCCCAAGGTGATACACTGGGACGAATCAACTTCTTATCTAACAGCTCCTGAAGTTGTCCTTTTAGCTCCTTAAGTTCAGCTGGAGCCATTCTATAAGGTGCCTTATATATAGGTTCGGCTCTGGGAATCAAGTTAATCTCAAACTCCACTTCTCTTGATGGTGGAACTCCCGGTAAGTCATCCGGAAATACGTCCTTAAATTCATTGATTACCGGAATCTGATCTATGGAGGGAACTTCTTGTTTCGCATCTACTGCATACACCATAAATCCCTCTGCTCCTTATTGCAAAGCCTTAAAGGCCTTAATCGCTGTCAAGTATATCTTCTTTGGGGCCTTTGTTAACTTGACGTTTCCTTGTACCGTTATTTCATTCATCTCAGGGTCCTTAACGGTCACTTGCTTAAATTTACAATCGATATTGGCATGATTCTTGGTCAGCCAATCCATGCCCAATATCACATCAAAATCCCTCATCGGAATTGGAACTAAGGTCACCGAAAACACCCTTCCGTTCAACTCCAATTCACAATCTTTGTACTGGTGGTGGGAAACCAGCACTTGTTCGCCTGCTGCCTGCACCCTGAAGGGGGTTTCAAGCCATTCGGGTAGATAGTCGAGTCCTTTGGCGAATTGCTTAGAAATGAAGGAGTGACTCGCTTCGCTATCAAACAATACGTTCGCAAGTACTTTGTTAACTAGAATCACACCTAACGCAAAGAGTGTAGCACATAAAGGTGTTCACATAAAACACATTTAGTCTCCAACTTAATCAACTAAAATTCAACTTAAGCAACTAGTATTTAACTTATGTCGTACCTGTCACAACGTCGGTGTCCTCCTGTACTTCAGCATCCGTCATCGCGTGGACTCTCGCGTTGGGCCTGCCTCTCTACTGCTGAGCGGCCCTGCTTCTCCCTGCGGCTTTGGATTCCACTCGGGGCGATCCTTTATCCTATGGCCGGTCTTCCCACACTTGAAGCACGCCCCGGTCTTTTTCCAACATTCACCCACATGTCTCTTCTGGCAGTGTGGGCATACTGCTGATGCTTGACGGTCGGGCTGATTCTGTTGCGGTGCCCTCTGAGCTGGTCCTGTCTGCCCCTTCCTAGGAATCTTGACCCAGTGTCCGGGTCTACCTCCACTTCTCTCTTCCCTGGGCCTCTTGCTAGACTCGTCATGAGTCTCTCTAGGTTGTGACCTGCGTATGTCACTCTCCATGCGGTAACATGCATCCAACATCTCTTCAAAGGTTTTCAAGCTAGACCCCGCTATGGTCGTCCGTATGCGGGGGTTCAATCCTTCCTCAAATTTCAGCATTTTCATCCTGTTGTTTTCCAACACCATGGGCGTGAATTTGCCCAAGGCACGGAACCTATTGGCGTTATCAGAAACGGACATCCTCCCTTGTTCAAATTTGTGCTCCACGGCTTATATTTCCATCCGTGTCACATTACAGCCAACTTTATACCCTGTAATGTGCCATGGCTTAAATTTCCATCCCGTGTCACATTACAGCCAATTTCGCAAACTTGATACCCTGTGCTGATGCACAGCTCTTTTCAAAACATTATGCAAATGCAAGTGTCATGATGCAAGAGTCCTCATATCAATCACCTTCTTTAATCACATACTTCAAATCATGTTCACATATCAATCAGTCACACGGGGCTAATCTTACTCCCACACTCGAGCTTACTCTTCACGGCAGGTCACATCGCCTAAACATTGATTCTAGAACTCAAAGGTTAAGGTAAGAACCCTCACATTCTTCTTTGTACTCTGTAAAGCCACATACGTTCATTCCTAACCCCTTAGGTCTTTCACGTTGAAATCCGATTCGAATACCCTTCGAATTCTCCACATTTGATTCACCATCTTAAGTCATGTTCCCAAGACTTAGACTAACCTCAATCATGTCCTAAGAAGTCCCTAAGGTCACCCAAAGGGTCCCCTAGCTTCCCTCTTTCTTCCCTTATTTTCTCACCAAACAGATTGACATCATACCCTCACATCGATCGATCGAAGTACTTCATCCCCTCACATCGATCGATCGATGTCCATCAGAATACTTACTGCCTAACATCATACCCTCACATCGATCGATCGAATTACTTCATCCCCTCACATTGATCGATCGATGTCCATCAGAATACTTACTGCCTAACATCATACCCTCACATTGATCGATTGAAGTACTTCATCCCCTCACATACATCGATCGATGTCCATCAGAATAATTATTGTCTAACATCATACCCTCACATCGATCGATCGAAGTACTTCATCCCCTCACATCGATCGATCGATGTCTACGATTCCAGAAAAGAAATTCTGCGATTTCTGCAGAAACTGCAGAACGTAAATTCCAATCAATCCCAAACTTCATACCAAGCATCCCAGGCCTAATCCCTGCTATAATCTCATGCTTAAAATACCAATTGAGCACTATACACATACCAAACAATGATTCGAGCCTAGAATTCAATTATTCCAACCCTATCAATCCAAAGACCTCACCTTTCACCCTCAAACCCACACAACAATGAAATCACAACAAGAAGGGATTCAAAGGGTAGGGATTTGCACGATTTCACGAAATCAACAACAACAAAACGATCTTCAACATATAGTGGCCAAAACATCAAAATCAAAACACATAAATCACATCTAGATTCATGGTGATCCATTTTGATATCAAAAATAGGCCTTTTTCTTTCGCGAAACGTAAGAACTTATAAGATGATTACTTGCCTTTGATTACTCGAAGAAGATTCGATGAACAAACAAGGGTTGGATTGAAGATCTTGAAGAGTTCTTCGTCTAGGGCTGGAGGAGAAGAAAGTCGCCTATGGAGAGAAGGAGAGGGCGTCGGTTATCTTTCTGAATAATGAAAGAAACTGACGTTCTGTCAGTTTTGATATGGGGAGGATGAAATTTGGAGTTTCTAAATTATATCTTATTATCTCATTTATCTTAAAGAATTAATTTGTAATATTTAATTCTAAAATTAAATACTACTTAATTCTATATTTAATCCTTTCAATAAATTCAAATTAATCCTAATACTTAATTCTTAATTCATTATCATTAATTGTCCTTAACCTATTTAATTTTCGTTTATCCTTTATTTATTTTACGGAGGGTGCGGGGCATAACACATGGCCCGTACACCATGATCCACTATGACCGAGTACACATGGCCCGTACACCATGATCCACTCCATTCGAGCGTTTGAGACCCGTACATTTCAACCCACTCCAAATGCAATGCACGTGCCATGAATGCAATAACAAAGTTGTTTAGGGCCCGTACGCCTATCCTCACTATCTCCGGCACTCAATATTTGGTTTTGTAAATTTTTCGAATATTAGAAAGTTATTATTTGTCACCATCCGTAATTTCCTTAGCTTGTATTAATTTTTTTAGAATTTTCTACTAATTTTTCCTATTTTTCCATTATTTAATTCTATTTATTACTATTTATTTTTAATTACTTAAACTTACCAAACTTCAGAAATTAAGTTGAAATAATTTAATTTTTAACCTTTTATATTTTCTGGAATTTATTGAATTTTACTGGTATTTAATTATATTTTTCTGGCCTGATCTGCTAGACCCGATACATTTTTTTGAGAGGTTAATGGGCCGCCTTCGGTTCGACCCACTGGCCAGCCGGTCCGGTCCGTTGGCCGGCCTATTCTCTGCCATAATTTAATTTTTTTATTTATTTAGTGGCTGTTCCACCAGTGGCAACACGTACTGTGATTTGTTCTTCGATCCCAACCCCCATTTTCTCCTATTTTCAGTCTATAGGAACCTATTCTAAGGCCAAAACACAACTTTTTAAAGGCTCCTAGTGTAAAAGTTCCCCCCTTTTTTTCCCAATTCTTTAAGGATATTTTTTTTCGATTCAATCATACCACCAAATTCACACACATATGCGCACATAGTAGCCATAAACAATATATCTCATGCTTTCCAACATATACGTAATTTACAACTTAAAAAATAAAAACAAAGAAACACATTACTATAACATCAAAGCATGCATGAATCATACCCGTTTGAGGGGGAAGAGGCACCTACCTTTATGACGAATTAACTTCCTACGCGGAATCTCTTCTTCCCAACCCCGCTGACCACTATGCTTGGTGTTGGGCAAATCCTTCCTTTCTTCCTAAAGGCCTCGGATGGTTGATTTGGAAAAGGACAAAAACTTTAACTTCCACACTTGATCTAGGAAGTTGACAAGTACAACTTTAAACACCTTTTCATTTACCGTTATATTTATTCGTTCACCATTTTATTACCGTTTCAATTCCAACTTATCTCCTACGTATAAGTATACTCATGTATATGTCCGTGCTCATACACGTGCATATACGCACTTATACTTACATGTTTATATCATATAATTCCGATTTTAAGAAATAACCCGCAAATAAATCCAACTTAAATCGTGCATAATATACATATACAAATAACAATTGGTCGCTGCACACATGCTGAGGCTGGCAAATGAAATAGGTAAGAATTTCAATTCCAAGTGCCCATTCACGTGATGCTAAAAAAGAAAAAAACAAATACATAGATTTTAAATGTTAAGAAATCATGAAACTTTCTGAGAAGAAGTGCATATTCACGTTATGCTTTTGAAACCAAACTTAATGGACTTTTAATATTAAGAATTCATGCAAAACACACAAATGAAAGCCCACTTACAAATTTACCTATCTGTCAATTTTCTCTATGCATGATAACCACAGCAGCCAAGCATTTTCAAGTTTCATTCATGCGTACACATATATGTGTGTGTGTATTCCAGTGAAGTTTTAGTTTACAGCATAAAACAACTTTTCTTTCCTCGGACTTATGCATATATTTAATCCATGCACACATTAACGTTATATAATACATATAAATATTCACATATAATTCAACCAAAATGATATTAGCAAAGCCACTGTTAAAGGCAAGTCGAAGGCCCTTATGTATGGCCGTCAATTCCAAAAGTTCAATATCCGTAATGCAAAGAACAGGATGCGTTAATGCATTCATAATCTGGCCGTTGCAATCTCTCAAAATGCCACCAATTGCTGCATCTGAGTTTCTCAAAGAGGCATCGACATTTACCTTAACGAAACCAACCGCAGGCGGACTCCATTTAGTTCTAAGCACCTTATCCAGTGATTCAAGCTTGTCATTAGTAGCAGCACGCAAAAATTCATCAGCAGCACTTCAGCGTTTGCTATTAAGGAGGTGATACGGATATTAGAGCCATCAAAAATGAAAGAGCAGCGAGCTTTTCAGACGTACCAAAGTAGCGTGGAGAATTTTGCTACCCCCAGATGCCCGTCAGACTGCGAAATCATGTCAAGAAGGTCAAGAATATTGAGAGCAGGAGACAGAAACCATTTAGTAGTGCTGGTAATGTGAGAAGCGACCATTTTGATAAGACGGCAATGGTGAAAAAGGTGGTTAGTCGTTTCGTTCTCAGCACCACAGAGGGGACATAGAGCTTCTGAAAGGCCTCGTTTCTTTAGGTTAGAGCTAATGGGGAGTGTGTCGTGGAGGACGCGCCACATGAAGTATTTAGTCCTTTGAAGTATAGGGCTGGACCATATTTTTTTGAGCGTCATGTTGAGGCGTGACTGCGAAAAAGAAGAGCTTGGAGGTGAGGGAAGACCATTTTTTAGTTTTGCTATAACCCGGTAACCAGATTTGACTGTCTAAACACCCTTCGAATGGAAATGCCAAAGTAGTTGATCACTCCCCCCATGTTCGAACAGTGGAATAGCAAGGATTTTCTCCCTTTCAAAACTGAAAAAATGTGCATCAATCAGCTGTGAGTTCCAGCGTCGCGTGGAGTAGTCAATGAGATTGCTAACCATTAAATCATAGTCAAGACTGAGACCATGGTGGATGGGGCAAAAGCCAGACTCCATAGGCAGCCATGGATCAACATAAACACGGATACTCTCACCATTACCAACACTCCAACGAAGCCCTTGTGTCAGGAGATTTTTACCTTTTAAGAGGCTCCTCCATAGATAGGAAGAGCGCTAATTTGCGGACGCCTCCAGAATGCACGTTTGAGGGTGGTACTTGGCCTTGAGGATTAGCGCGAGAAAAGAGTCAGGGTATCTAAGAAGCCGCCAAGATTGTTTGGCAAGCATGGCCAAATTAAAACATTCAAGGTCTCTAAAGCTGAGCCCACCTTTGGCTTTCGGTTTGCAGCAGTGCGTCCAAGCTTTCCAATAAACCGTACCCTCGCCTCCTCCACTATTCCAATAGAATTTACGAATCATCACTTCGATGTCACTGATGAGACTTTTGGGCAGTTCAAAGCATTGCATTACGTACGTTGGAATTGCTTGTATAACTGCCTTGATGAGGACCTCTTTACCAGCAGGGGAGAGGTAATTTCTTTCCATCCACTTAGTTTCTTCCACACCTTGTTATGGACATAGGAAAAAAACTCTTTTTTGACCGACCAGTCATATATGGTAACCCCAAGTATTTTCCTTTTCCATCACCGATTGGGATTCCCATTTCAACAGAGAGGGTTTCTCGTGTGGCTTCTGCGATCCCTTTGCTGAAGTGTAGTGATGACTTAGCTAGATTGATTTTTTGCCCCGAAGCCTCTTCGTAGGAATGGATGATGTCCATGAACACCCGGACTGATTGTGAGTTAGCTTCCAAGAAGATCAAGTTGTCGTCAGCGAATAGAAGGTGTGTAAGCTGGGGCCCTTGTGTGCCGAATTGAAGTCCGCGTATTGTGCCAAGACCAGCAGCTTTATTGATCATGGCAGTTAAGCCTTCAGCGCAAAGGATAAAAAGAAATGGGGAGAGGGGATCGCCTTGCCGAATACCTCTAGTTGGCCGAAATGATGGGGTTGGAGATCCATTGATGAGCACCTGATAAGACACCGATCTTACACAATTCATTATTAGTGATATAAACTTCGCAAGGAATTCCATCTTTGTCATGACAGCCTCAAGATAATCCCATTCCACTCTGTCAAAATCCTTGGCCATGTCAAGCTTAAGAGCTAAATGGTCAGCGCATCCAAACTGTTTTGATTTCATTGAGTGAAAAGCTTCAAAGGCAACAATTGCATTGTCCGTAATTAACCGCCCAGAAATGAAAGGACATTGATGGCTAGAGATAAGGGAGTCGATTACATTTTTTTAAACGGTTCGAAATAACTCTAGATATCAATTTGTAAACTGAGTTACAAAGACTAATAGGGCGGTATTCCGAACAAGGACTTACATTTGGGGATGAGGGCGATGAGAGTCTTGCTAATTGCATCAAGAGGGGCACCATCATTCAGACATCTTCGGACAGTCCTTGTGACATCTCTACCGAAAATATCCCAGTGCTGCTGCAAAAAGATCGTTTGAAGCCCATCAGGTCCCGATGCCTTTCTTCCCGGGATCTGCTTCAGTGCAGTTCTGATTTCATTCTCAAAGAAGGGGGCCTGCAGCCTGACTTTTTGCAGGGTTGATAGAGTTTTGAAGGATAGGTCAGTCAGAGAGTGTAGGGCAGGCTTAGAAGAGGAGAATAGAGTGTGGAAGTAATCAAGAGAGATTTGGGCAAGGCCCTCCGGCGAACTAATGGTGACACCGTTGTTGCCAATTAACATACGGATGAAATTTTTCTCTCTACAGGCGGTAGCTTTATGATGAAAATAGGAAGTGTTTTTGTCCATGTTAGAAATCCAATGAGCTCTTCCACGTTGCCTCCAATAATCCTCTTGCATAGTTAAGGCTTCCTCTAGTTGCATCATTAGCCTCTTTTCCTCTACCAGTGTGTACCATGCAATGCACTGCAGGTCCAAAATCTCATTTTGCAGAGCTTTAATGGGCCTTGGTAGCTTTCCATGTTTATGTTTACTCCAGTTGTTGAGCAAGTTCCTAGTATTTGCAATAGTAGCAGCAAGGTTCTTAGCATCATTGCCGAAGTGGAGCTGTGACCAAGTCACCTTAAGCACATCAACGAATTCCATATCTCGAAGCCAAAAGGTATCAAAGCTTTCCAGGTGACCCCAGTCACGGTTGCCCAAATCGCGATTTGCCCCATCCGTCACAAAAATTGGGGAGTGATCCGAGTGTGAACTAACAAGGTGGAAGACTCTGTGGTTGGGAAAACACTCCCTTCAGTCCGTATTCGCAACAGCTCTATTTAAACGTAATCGAACAATTCCATCACCCCTTCTATTACTCCAAGTAAAAGGTGAACCTGAGAAGCCAAGGTCCATTAAATGGTAATCAGAAAGCATATATTGAAAGGCAATCATAGCACTATTACTTCTTTCCACAGCTCTTTTTTCGTTTTGGAATAAAATTTCATTGAAATCTCCGAACACTAGCCAAGGTAGGTGAAGATTGGAGTTGAGTCTTCGAAGTAAAGTCCATGAATGGTGGCGATCTTCTTTAACGGGGTTGCCATAGAATCCAGTAAGCCTCCACTTACCGCTTGGCGATGAGTTTACCTGTACATCGATATGCCCTCTTGAGTAGCTAAGAAGAGAGATATCAACATCGTTCGCCCAAAATAATGCTAAACCCCCACTTAAACCAACAGGATCAACAATAAAACTATTTACAAAACCAAGACGTCGCATGACTGAATATAAGTATGTTTTTTGTTTCGGAAAGGAAAACTTTACATGGCCTAGTAGCCCTGAGAAGCTACCAAGTGCTCGAACCGCATGGGATTGGCCCAACCCCCTGCAGTTCCAGTCTAAAAAACTCATTGGGAGTGGCAGGGTTGCATCTCAGCAACCTCTGCCTGGCTTGTTTTAACATCATCAAGTTTCACCTTCTTGGGGGTCTCCTCTGCAAGGTTATTGCTATTGTTCCTCTTTAAACCTGCAGTGGGGGGGCATTGGTAACATCCGAGAGCACCATGGGTCTGATTGGGTACCTTTTGAATGAACTCTTCCTTTTGGGCTTTTTGCTTTGAGGCTCCGGCGGCAAAGCAACAGATACCTGATGATTAGGTTGCCAAGGGATAACATTCTCTTTGTCAGTAAACACTTGGAGTCCCATCTCATGCGGAGTGGAAATTTCCTCGGCCAAAATTAGGGCGTTGGGGGATAAGTTGACGTCGACTAGATTATGCAGTTGCACCATTACCTCAGATTTTGTATTATAAGGGGTGAGTTCCATATTATCAAGAGGGGTGGAGTCCGGAGAGTTGAAGGATGATGTTATTAGTGTGGTTGGGTCAGAAGTAGGCGGTTAAAGCAAAAGAGGTTTGTGAACATTTTGGCTTAGATCCTGGGGAAGGGGCTGGAACTCTTGGACAAGCAAAGAGCCTCTTTTGGCGGCAAGCCGGTCGCCATAGGGCATTTTCTTCAATTCTTCAACAGTGGCTTCTTTGTTTTTCAATTTGCATTGGGACTGGGTATGAGATATATGTCCGCAGAACAAGCATAAGTTAGGTAGGCGTTCATATTGCAGAAGTCCCCTCTCTAGCTTATTGTTAACGGCCCTAACACAGTGGAAGCCCCTAATAGGCTTTGTAACATCCAGGGCAATTCTGAATCTAAAGAATCTGTTACCAAAGCCTTTCTCCACTCTGATTTGCCCAACCTTCCAGCCTTCCCTCTCGTTTGTAATACGGGCACACACTTTATCCGTATAAAAATGAGATGGTAAACTCACAAAGGGCACCCAAAAATAAACAGAATCGAAGAAGTTTGCATCAGAAAGCCAATCTTCTTGCCATATACGCAGGGCCAGCAGATGGTCGTCGAAACACCAAGGTCCTTCCTCAAGGACTCTATCTCTATCACTGATGGAATCAAACTTAAATTGGCTGATATTACCTGATATACATGTAATCTGGAAGGATGTAGTTTTCCAGGATTTCTGAAGGGCGATAAGTAGACCTTTGCCTGCAATTTCACGGTCTGCTATGAATTTTCCCATAAGACTCCTTCTATTTTCGTCCAGGCCTGCAACAAGATCCTCCTCTGCGAAAGAAAGTGAGCCGCATTCTTCATCGGTGAGTTTTAGTGATAGAAGGAGGGAGTCAAGAGCTTCTTTTTCTATTGAAATACGGTGGAAGATAGTTGGGAAACCCTATCGAGGAAGGAGCGGCTTCAGGGGAAGAGATGAAACCCTAGGGAGGGAGCGCGACCTTTGACGTATACCGGTGATTGAATATTTAAGAGAAGAAATAAGGCTGATGGCGTGAATCTTGGGGTGACGGCAGATTTGCTTAATTCCTTAGGGTGGTTGGGCGTTTCTTGATGTTGAGAGGTAGGGTTAGAATGTTTTTGTATATATGTAGATATATACATATAGAGAATTGTCGCTGCTATTACTAACGAGGAGAAAGACAACCAATCGCTGCGGAACTTTTTTTTTGGACTGCTTCTTAAAATTTGCAGCAGAATGGCTGCGCTTAAAGAACTAGGGCAGGCTGGAGGCTAATGTAGGCTGGCCGAAATTTGTTTAATGAATGTATGGGGATTTGATTTGTGTATTAGGTGGATATAGATATAGATGTATATTAGGCAAACTCCTAAGATATCTAGGTTATCTTGTTCTAATTTGAATTTGTAAATTTAATTTAAGCTTTTATCTACTATTCACTTCCTAATCATATTAGGATCCTAAGTTCTAAACTTATCTAACTTTATTTTTCTTTTTCCTATTATTTTTATTTTATAACATTTTTACTTCCTTTTTTATTAATTACTTACTTCTTCTTTTTTCTTCTTGCCCCGGTCACGGGGCATAACATGTGCAACTTATTCAAGTCGTCAGGTTTGAGGGGAGGTGTTGAAGAACCAGTTAGAATGAAGGAGAGTGAAGAAGGACAGTCCAATTATGAGTATCATTAGAATGGCAAGAACCGTTGGATTATGTGGAGAATAAAAGGCTAGGATGTTAAGGATGGTGAGCTGGCAATTCTTGAAGCCTGGTAACTGCCAGGATCACGTGGACAGTGAAGGAGGTGAGGTGCAAGGCAGCCTCAGGTGCAGAAGGAAGTTAGAGAAAAAGGACTCCCCGCGGGAGTTTTTAAATGTTGTGAAATGTCCGTGTTGCCCTTGTAAATATGTTCTGAAATAATAGAAGTAAGGGTAGAATAGTCATTTCACATGTTTTTGATTTTTTCCTCTCTTCAGTTGTATAAAATTGGTCTGGGTTCGTCTCTTACACCCGTTAGATTGAAAACTGAATTTTCCAGTTTTGCTACAAGTTTTCTCTCAATAATAGTGCAACAGATCATTGGTGTTTGGTGTTGTTTGATTTTGTAGTCAATTTTATCAAGCATTGCAAGAACCTCCCTTTTTGTTTCAGCCATTAACACGAAATCATGGACATCTGAAGGTATCAGCACGCAAATATCGAACTTGGTAAAATAATTTGATGCAAACTTCCCACTTAAAAATGATAAATAGTCACCCTAAAGATGGGCGAAGAAAGGAAAAACAGACAAGCAAATAAAAATTAAATAACGAAATATGCATGAAACTGAATGAAGCAATTACCAAAAAGATAAAGCAATTTAGATTCAGAAATTTTGTAAAATCTCGGAGTAAGTATGAGTATGAAGGGCTATTTCCGTTTTCATATATACTTATCTGCACATTTTAAATTTTTTTTTTATAATAAATAGATAGTTCTGTCCTTTTAACTTTTTTCACCTGATACAAGATAAACAAACCAATTCACATACAAGTAAATATGAGAGTGGAAATCATAAGAGACGATGCACTTTCTATAAACAAGAATCGCACATAGGTCATGTTTTAGCAACCTAATTCATTAAAGAGCGTTTTCGGTGCACTATACTCCTGCGTTTGCGTAGGATTTAGAGCGATCTGATGTACGCGGTCTTACTATACCCTTTGTGTAAGCGGCTGTTTTCGCTGCTCGAACCCATAATCTTAAAGCCATAAAACAACAACTTTACCAGTTGATCCAAGTTCTGGCCACACATTTTAGCAACCAAAATCATTGATATCTCAAATATTTTGAGGAAAACTGTAGCGCCCCGCTCCCGAGCCCTAACATCGGGAACAGTGCACCCGCCGTATCTCACTAAGGAGAACACAAAGCGTCAAAACCAAAACAGATACACGTCAGCGGAAGTCAAAATTTAAAACCTCGAAATAATCATCATCATAAATATTAATGTCTAGTCAAATCTAAATCTGTTACAAACGTCAAATGTAGATATAACTAAATGTCTAAAGTACATAAACCTCGAGTAATCATTATCTCAACCAAGCCCTCGAAAGTCTCACTGGAATGTCATCGACCTCAATATCTCCTGTCTTGATCACCCTCGGTATGCTAACTCAATCACCTGTCTATCTGCAAAATATGTTAAAGCGTGGTTTGAGCGACAAGTCGCTCAGCAAGTAATCCCACTATACTTACTATGGGATCATACACGGAGAAGCAAGTGTGATAATGATATATAGCAACATAAAATAATATCATGCTTCTCTTCGCAAGTAAATTTACAACTCTGCCCCTAATATCCAAAAGCAAATAGAGCAAATAGACCCAGCAAAGTACAAAACATAGTCCAATTAAGTACGTAACAAAGTCAACAAATAGACCGATGACCAAGTCAAAACAAACGACAGTGATGCAATTTTTCAAAGCAATGCAATGCAAATGTTCTCCTTATCTCAAAACTAATGTTTCCAATGTCAACGTCCAATGTCCAAATCCAATGTCCATATCCGATTAAACCGATCCAAAAATCCAAATAACCAAATCCGGTTTAATCGGTCCAAAGTCCAAAATCAAATGCAATGGCTATAGCACTTTCCTTACAAGTGACTTATACCATAAGACTTACGAATTGATTCCCCCAAAATCCAAATAT
Organism: Eustoma russellianum; assembly: GCA_036186865.1. Lineage (NCBI taxonomy): Eukaryota > Viridiplantae > Streptophyta > Magnoliopsida > Gentianales > Gentianaceae > Eustoma > Eustoma russellianum. The sequence goes on from AP025068.1 coordinate 28,319,746, forward strand.
ACTATAGACACCCTGTCCCAGACTAGGTCGTTACGTCTATAGCACCAAATACAATTGCCTTTGCACCCTGTTCCAGACTAGGTAGTTACGCTCAGGCCCAAAATATGCATACAGAAGCCCTGTCCCTGACGAGGTAGTTATATCTGCAGCAATCCAAATAGGCATACAGAAACCCTGTCCCTGACGAGGTAGTTATATCTGCTGCGCTCGATAACCAAAATAGGAATCAACCCAGCTTACCGATATATTTCCATTGTAAGGGTGAATTTCCCAAAAATATGCAAATGCAACTTTCAAAATCATTTTCTAAGTACCAAAGTTAGTCCAAATTACCAAAATGGACCAAAATGTCAAATTTGCCGAAATTACCAAATTGTCCTCCAAATGCCAAATAATTCCAAACAAATAATCCAAATAGGCCAAAATTTTCAAAATACCAAAACCATCCCATCTCAGCGGTGTAAGCATACACGTATATACGTCCACGCCCATAGAAGCACGTATACACGTATTTACGTACACACGACTTTCTCGGCTCCCTTTTCCCCTAAAATCGATACATATACACTAATTTGGTCGAACATAATACAATTCCATTGTTTAGGATTCATATGTCTATCGAAATTGTATCACGTAGTTTACTGATATTTAAGGATAAAGCATATTCAGACTACTAGCATATCATAAAGGAATGGTATGATTCAGTAAGTCGATGAAGCTGTTAAAATCTCTCAAATAGCAAAAGGTCAGGAGCTACTTTGCTCTGCACAAGGCTTGAAAGATGAGATTGTTGCAAGTGGAGTTAACGACAACCTTATTACTAGGACTGCTACCAGAATTCCATTTTCTTACCGCTTAGTTACAAAAATTCATAAAAATCTCTTGTAGTTATGAATCGTTCAGATATGAGAGGAAGGAAAACATGAACGTGGAGCCACTGAAAATGGTGTATTTAAATTATATTTGGACAAATAGAAGTGGAAGTTCTATAACATTCTAGTGCGGAGGATTAATCCTGCTAGGCCAAATTTTGAAGCGCCAATGGCCTCAGATATTGAAACAGGCTGTTCTTTGTGATTTCATATGAAATGAAAGGGCTATGGTTTCTTCTGGCACAATTTTGTCCTTTTGTCAAATGTCTGTTGCTTTCAAAGTGTTTTAAGTGAATACACTTTTTTTTGGTAATTCCTACAAGGAAGAAAATGGTATGAGTAATATAAACTGGTGATACTAACCGTAGTTTGACAATTTCTTGATTCTATGATAAATTAAAATGATATCTTTTGGCTATGAAAAAGAGCATATGCTATCATATACATACCAAAGTTGCAACCCCAATAAATACTTGAAACCAATCGGCCATCCTCATAAACAATGCCACATTTATAATTTTCAAAACATATACTTTATACAATCGTCCACATATAACTACATATGTACATATATTCAACCACGTACGAACATGTATATATATTCATCTATACATTCACATATACTTATGTATGATCCATCATTTTATACGAAAATAAAATTACGAATTTTACAAATACATAATAAATACAGGAAGGGTACTTACAACACATACATATAAGATCAACCAATTATGCAACCACAAATACATCATGCATGATCCGGTTTCATAATCAACATAAATATATAGGTTTCCACAAAAACATAGCAAGTATAGGGAGATTACTTACTTGATTTACGTATACTATACCGTACAATAACCTGAGTTGAAATCGACAAAGAAATTGGCTTTCTTTTTCCCCCGGGGAGCATCGGCCAACGGGGTCGAATATTTGGCAAAATTTGGCTTCCTCTTTCTTATTGAAATCGGCAACTGTTGGCTTTGGACGACGGCAGCCTTGCTGCCGGAATTTTTTTAGAGAATTGGAGAGATTGGGAGGGCCTGATGAATAGTTTAGGTTTTCGTTTTCTTTGTTTATCTAGGCATATTGTGTATATATAGATAAATAAAAAGCTAGTTTCTTTATGGCCTAAGTTAATCTAATTTAAACTAATCTCAAATTGAGATCCTTATGTAGGATCTGCAGGCACCACTAGAAGGGGGGGGGTTGAATAGTGGGTGCGGAAAATGTGGTTTTTAAAATTTCTTTAAAACCAAAAACCCAACTTCTGAAAACAGTTTCTGTTTTCAGGACCAGTTTTAAAACGTTTTGAAAACTAGGTTGTAGGCCTTCAAAAATTCTGAAATTTGGAGAGAACTTAGACTCAGATGTTATGAGTATCTCCTAAAAATTTCAGATTTAAATTCAACCTCTAACCCCTTGAAAATTTGTTGGTGGTCAGATTGCGCAAATCTGCCAGAACCGATACACTGATTTGAAAAATTAATTCCTATTTGTACACAACTCCAAATGCTCTGAAAATTTAACCACTAACCCCTTATATGTTTTATTTAAATGGGTTGAAACAGTTTTGAAAAATTCTTTTGGGAAGTTAGTCAAATACGATCAAAGTCTCAACCTTTACAAGCCTGAAAATCAGACTGCACTAGTCTCAGAACTTTGGACGTTTGAATGACTTATACTTGTCCAAAAGGGTTGAAACTTGTGCCAAAAGAACCCTAGAACGTGTGGCTATGTTTTCTGAAAGTTTCGTGATTTTTGAAATTCGTTTACTATTTTTACGAACGTGATTAAAAACAGTAAACAGTGCTGAAACAGAAAATCAGTGCTGAAAGTAAATGACACCAAGAATTTTATACTGGTTCGGTTATCAACAACCTACTCCAGTCTTCAAGGAACACCTTCCTTGGTTCACACTAATCACACAACTCAAAAACACCTTACCACAGGGTTGATGGAGTTAAACACCAACTCCAACCCTTTACAAACCTTGTATGACAAGTACAATTTGCACGAACACCACCACCTCGCAAGACTGAAGATTGATCACACCTTGATCAATCTTTTACAAAGATATATGAATGGTGGTTTATCTCAAGCCTATTCAAGATTGAAAGATATGAAAAACAATAGGCTTTACAAGAAGAGAGAAAGAAAGAGAATGTAGAAGAAGAAGGCTAGAACACTTTTGATCTTTGAATGTGCAACTCTTATTCTTGTTCTTGTTTTGCTCTTCTTCCTTCCTTTTTAACATGTAATGGCCGACCCCTATTGCTCTTCCCCCTCTTGAAAATTGTCTTCTAAGTCCTTGGGAGAATGTAAGACATCATTGTGACATGGTCTTACTTACTTGTCACCTTCTCATTGGATGATCACTTAAGCTTTGCTTACTTGGCACTTTATGATTGGTTGAATGTTGTCATCATTTGATGACTAGGAAAATCTGAGAATTCCACTAAAAACATGTGCCAAAATCATCATAAAACCATTACCATAACTTCCAAGATCATCACATAAATTAAGCAAGATAATTTCTCCACAAAATAGGTACAAAAATCGGTCATTAACATCCTTGCACATGCTGAAATTTCAGCATGTGTTACATTCACTCTTTGTTCAAAATATTGCCTATTTTGCATTGTTTTAATTCAAGACTTCAATCAACATTTAGTATACAATATTCTCATCATGTATGGAATAAAAGTTAGACACCAATGTGGACTAAATTTCAGCCACTATACATTACACACATGCTGAAATTTTTAGCATGTGTGATATTAAAAATATCACCATTTTAATTTCATAATTAATTCAAAACATTACCATAACATCCTCAATTAATCCTCATGATTCAAGATAGTAAAATATGGCATTTCTTAGTGCTAAAAATCGGCCATAATACAACACACATGCTGAATTTTCAGCATGTGTCATATATGTGACATAGTTTGAAATGTTACCTTTTGTAGCTCCTTCCTTTATGTCACCAAATTTGTTTAATTGATTCTTGACCAATCAATATGCCAACAAGGCTCCAAATAAGCTCCATCTTGGCTGTTCTAGGCGTTGGTAATATGTTTGGCATGTGCTGAATATTATTTTTGCTAACTTTGTAAAATAGTGCACATTTAATAATACACACATGTAATATTCCAATCAGCCCTTAATTTAATTTTCTAGAACACTTTAAGATGTATATCATATGTAAAAAGTGTCTAGATACGTGTCACATGATGTACAAGAAAAACGTTCCATGTTATGTGCGTAGAAAACCGAATTTTCGATATTTATCGATTACCCGATTTTTCTCTAATTTAAATTCCAAATTTTGCACATGTTATATATATTATGTTATACATAATATATATAATATATACTTTAAATCTCAGCACTTGGCTGGTCTAAAGTGGTACCATAAACATGTGACAAAAATTAAACTTGGAATCTTCACATTTTGGCCTTAATGTGAGGTGATTTGTGTGTGCCAACATGGAAAGTATTTTTGGCTGAAAAATCATGTATGGCACGAAATTTATATCAATTTTTGATGTATATGGGCTGGCCATTTATTTATGGCAAGTACGTGACACATTGGCGAAGTTTCGGTATTCGCTTGATACGATAAATTTCGGTTTAGAACCTTTTATCGTGTCGTATTTAATTTGTCATCACCATATCTTATATCATATGATATAAGACCTGAATATACTCATAAATATGAGTTAAGTATAGTGGTGTGACGTTAACGTACGTACGTAGAATATATAACGTGTCGGTAGTACGTTGGAATACATGTGTATGTGCCTTTTTCAAAAAATCTGAAAATATATATATTTATATATGTATAGGCGTGTATATATATTAATGAGGGGAGGAGGAGAAAAATTTCCTTCCTTAGCCTTGTTTCATTTGTGCCTTTTCCAAATGTGGCTTCCTTTAATGAACTACTTAGTTTAATAAACTAAGTACTTCACTTAATGAACTAGTCTAGTTCAATAATGGTGGCACCTGAAAATAGTATAAACACAACAAATGTTTGCCATATGATGTAAGCTTTAACGCTTCATGGCTCGTTAGTCCGGCAACATTATATATAAGCTAAATAAGGCAAGTACTGAGCAATATCATGCACACGTTTGTTTATATCATGCACGTTTTATCTTATGCTCGTTTTTGTGCACATTTAAATCATGTATTTGAAAATCACTCAAACCCCTTTTTCTCTACACCTTATCCTTTTGGTTTTCTATTCTTATCCAAATACATAACTGAATATTATCTATGTCTATATTTACTTATGTTTTTACTTTTGTTTTGTTTTTTTTTCGCATTTTTTTCTATTTCCTTTTCCTTTACTACCCATGGCGGGTCATAACATTCTTTCCCCCTTATAAAAAGTTTCGTCTTCGAAACTTGTGTGCTATGTAATCAATAACTTAATATCGTTCTACTTAATCCATTCACCTAAATAATGACCTCTAAATACCCATTGTCTTTCGCTTACTAGAATCATGACCTACCCCTTTCTATAAGCCTAATATCAAACTTAAGGGTATTATCAACATACGGAGAGTTCCATAATCCCATTGTCAGTCTATATACTACTTTACGTCTACTAATGGGTTCAACCTTCTATAATCAGTACTTATGTGTATTACAATTTTTAACTTAGCGTCTTGTTCACCAGACTCATCCCTTAAACATATATATATATATATTTCCGAGCACGTTTCACTCTAGGTAGATTCAACTTAGTCATCACTAACATTCCACAAGACGTTGTAGTCCGTATAGGGTTCAATCCTTAACTTACTTCTCCATAGTTACAACTCAAAAGCTTGCACTATACCAAAGCACAATTTAAGCCTACTTGTCTTTATAGTTTTTTTTATTCTCAATACTTTATCGCAGCTTATCGGTTCAACGCTTAACCATAACTTATCTACGCTCGTTCTATATTCTGGGATTCAACTTAAACCATCATTAACTTAGCCATCTTGAGGCATACTAATGCACCACGCTACCGCGCGCCATTCTAATCTACCGTATATCCTTAATTAGTTATTTCAATCGCCACTTGTTCATGCTTACTCTATCTCAGTTCAGGCCTACTCGTTAAATTAGTACTTACGTGTTCCTAGGAATCAACATTAATCCAAACTTGTAATAATTTGTCATTCCACTGTACTTATTTTAGTAATCCTCGCTTATCACTATCAATCAAAATCTCTAATAAGACTAATATCTTTTCCCTATTTTGATAATCCTAAAATTCAACATCTTAATTATAACCAATAACCTTCTTGGACAATATCCCTCACTAAACTCTATCTAAGGGATCTTGTAAAAGAGTATAATCAACACTTAAGTAAGAGAAATAATTCAATTTTGTATGGGGTGTCCTCGGTAGATGTGTCCCTTAACCGATCGTCCCCTTAAGTCTAGGGTCATAACTTATTTATATGATCGTTCTTAGTATCATCCTTTCTTAAGTCTAACCTCACATCTTATTTCCAAGTTCAATGCTTAGAATATAATCAGCGTTTATGACTAAAACCTATGCTTAAGTCGAAGATCAACTCTTAATCAAGATCGTCGCTTATGTCTAAGACCGTGACTTAGGGGCAAAATCGTAACTTAATTTCTAAGATCATAGCCTAAATCTATGCTTCCGCAGTGGATCTGGAGCCATGCTCTGATACCACCTGTAGCGCCCCGCTCCCGAGCCCTAACATCGAGAACAGTGCACCCGCCGTATCTCACTAAGGAGAATACAAAGCGTCAAAACCAAAACAGATACACGTCAGCGGAAGTCAAAATTTAAAACCTCGAAATAATCATCATCATAAATATCAATGTCTAGTCAAATCTAAATCCGTTACAAACGTCAAATGTAGATATAACTAAATGTCTAAAGTACATAAACCTCGAGTATCGAAAATCATTATCTCAACTAAGCCCTCGAAAGTCTCACTGGAATGTCATCGACCTCAATATCTCCACTCTTGATCACCCTCGGTATGCTAACTCAATCACCTGTCTATCTGCAAAATATGTTAAAGCGTGGTTTGAGCGACAAGTCGCTCAGCAAGTAATCCCACTATACTTACTATGGGATCATACACGGAGAAGCAAGTGTGATAACGATATATAGCAACATAAAATAATATCATGCTTCTCTTTGCAAGTAAATTTACAACTCTGCCCCTAACATCCAAAAGCAAATAAAGCAAATAGACCCTGCAAAGTACAAAACAAAGTACAATTAAGTACGTAACAAAGTCAACAAATAGACCGATGACCAAGTCAAACCAAACGACAGCCAAGCAAAGGTTAGTCCAAGCTAAAACGTGATGCAATTTTTCAAAGCAATGCAATGCAAATGTTCTCCTTATCTCAAAACTAATGTTTCCAATGTCAACGTCCAATGTCCAAATCCAATGTCCATATCCGATTAAACCGATCCAAAATTCCAAATAACCAAATCCGGTTTAATCGGTCTAAAGTCCAAAATCAAATGCAATGGCTATAGCACTTTCCTTACAAGTGACTTATACCATAAGACTTACGAATTGATTCCTCCAAAATCCAAATATACTATAGACACCCTGTCCCAGACTAGGTCGTTACGTCTATAGCACCAAATACAATTGTCTTTGCACCCTGTCTCAGACTAGGTAGTTACGCTCAGGCCCAAATTATGCATACGGAAGCCCTGTCCCTGACGAAGTAGTTATATCTGCAGCAATCCAAATAGGCATACAGAAACCCTGTCCCTGACGTTATATCTGCAGCGCTCGATAACCAAAATAGGAATCAACCCGGCTTACCGATATATTTCCATTGTAAGGGTGAATTTCCCAAAAATATGCAAATGCAACTTTCAAAATCATTTTCTAAGTACCAAAGTTAGTCCAAATTACCAAAATGGACCAAAATGTCAAATTTGCCAAAATTACCAAATTGTCCTCCAAATGCCAAATAATTCCAAACAAATAATCCAAATAGGCCAAAATTTTCAAAATACCAAAACCATCCCATCTCAGCGGTGTAAGCATACACGTATATATGTCCACGCCCATAGAAGCACGTATACACGTATTTACGTACACACGACTTTCTCGGCTCCCTTTTCCCTAAAATCGATACATATACACTAATTTGGTCGAACATAAAATCATACAATTCCATTGTTTAGGATTCATATGTCTATCGAAATTGTATCACGTAGTTTACTGATATTTAAGGATAAAGCATATTCAGATTACTAGCATAGCATAAAGGAATGGTATGATTCAGTAAGTCGATGAAGCTGTTAAAATCTCACAAATAGCAAAAGGTCAGGAGCTACTTTGCTCTGCACAAGGCTTGAAAAATGAGATTGTTGCAAGTGGAGTTAACGACAACCTTATTACTAGGACTGCTACCAGAATTCCATTTTCTTACCGCTTAGTTACAAAAATTCATAAAAATCTCTTGTAGTTATGAATTGTTCAGATATGAGAGGAAGGAAAACATGAACGTGGAGCCACTGAAAATGGTGTATTTAAATTATATTTTGACAAATAGAAGTGGAAGTTCTATAACATTCTAGTGCGGAGGATTAATCCTGCTAGGCCAAGTTTTGAAGCGCCAATGGCCTCAGATATTGAAACAGGATGTTCTTTGTGATTTCATATGAAATGAAAGGGCTATGGTTTCTTCTGGCACAATTTTGTCCTTTTGTCAAATGTCTGTTGCTTTCAAAGTGTTTTAAGTGAATACACTTTTTTTTTTGGTAATTCCTACAAGGAAGAAAATGGTATGAGTAATATGAACTGGTGATACTAACCGTAGTTTGACAATTTCTTGATTCTATGATAAATTAAAATGATATCTTTTGGCTATGAAAAAGAGCATATGCTATCATATACATACCAAAGTTGCAACCCCAATAAATACTTGAAACCAAACGGCCATCCTCATAAACAATGCCACATTTATAATTTTCAAAACATATACTTTATACAATCGTCCACATATAACTACATATGTACATATATTCAACCACGTACGAACATGTATATATATTCATCTATACATTCACATATACTTATGTATGATCCATCATTTTATACGAAAATAAAATTACGAATTTTACAAATACATAATAAATACAGGAAGGGTACTTACAACACATACATATAAGATCAACCAATTATGCAACCACAAATACATCATGCATGATCTGGTTTCACAATCAACATAAATATATAGGTTTTCACAAAAACATAGCAAGTATAGGGAGATTACTTACTTGATTTACGTATACTATACCGTACAATAACCTGAGTTGAAATCGACAAAGAAATTGGCTTTCTTTTTCCACCGGGGAGCAGCGGCCAACGGGGTTGAATATTTGGCAAAATTTGGCTTCCTCTTTCTTATTGAAATCGGCAGCTGTTGGCTTTGGACGACGGCAGCCTTGCTGCCGGAATTTTTTTAGAGAATTGGAGAGATTGGGAGGGGCTGACGAATAGTTTAGGTTTTCGTTTTCTTTGTTTATCTAGGCATATTGTTTATATATAGATAAATAAAAAGCTAGTTTCTTTATGGCCTAAGTTAATCTAATTTAAACTAATCTCAAATTGAGATCCTTATCCTTTTGGTTTTCTATTCTTATCCAAATACATAACTGAATATTATCATGGCTATATTTACTTATCTTTTTACTTTTGTTTTGTTTTTTTTTCGCATTTTTTTCTATTTCCTTTTCTTTTACTACCCATGGCGGGTCATAACAAAAACTATTCGTTTGTTGCGTAAGAACTAATCTAAAAATGTCATTTTTCCACGATATGGCCAACTTTTTCCTGACTTCTCTATGACTTTTGTTCTCTCAACTTTTTTGGCTTCCAGGCTTTCCTGGTTGATGAATCAGAAATTCGAACCGCTTAAAAGGGTTCTTTACACGGGGAGGAAAATAAAAATAAAAATAAAATAAAAGAGAATTAGCTTTACATAAAAGTAAACTTGAACTTCTATTTTCAGGCAATCAAAAAAAAACTTCTAGTTTCAGCAACTTATAATAAACGATTGTATAAAATCGGTATGTTTCTAATAAAAATGTGGAAACAAAATAGGAGGGGAAAAAAAAAGAGCTCCACGATTTCTTATCGAAGCATGATTAAGACATCCAAAAATTGAATATTTCCCATGTGGGCACTAGCAAGACAGTTGACCCATGATTCTAGAATTTGACAGATCATAAATTAATATATATTTTTCTCGTTCTTTTTTTTCTCCTTTTTTGGTTAGGATGGGGCAGACATGAATATGTGTCGGCAGCCTGTTCTGGGTGTAGTAGCTACCTTTTAAATTTTGGATTATATAAAGTGATATCTATATCTATTCTAAACCTTAAGTCCATGGATAATAGTACTTCTTTTTTATAGAACTCATACATTTTTATCAAAATGAGCGATGCGGAACTATATGCTCAATATCTGTTCTTACGTGTCAAAGTAGTTTGACACAAACACGTGCCTTAGAATCCGTCTCCAATCACAGATCACAAGTCAAACATGAACATCTGTACCTGTTGAGAAAAAACAATAAATAACCAAACATAGACCAGAGAAGGTATAAGTCCACATCTTTAAAAAAAAATTTCTGGAAAAGAAAAATACTTCACGCGGTCTTCAATAACCTAATTTGTTATCAGACAGTGCCTCATTCCATACAACGTTAGATTGATGCTCGAATCCAAATACCCAAACCTTGACCAATTATCTAACTAGAAAAAAAATATAAAAGAAAATAATACAGGGAATTAAGTTCACCAGAGAAATAGAAGAATCCCACCAATCAAAACCAACACTCCACCGGAGAATCGTGGCGAGGCGCCGGAGAAAGTTTGGTCAACGGGGTACAGATTCCCCGGAGGACTATTGAAGTAAATATATTGTGATGGAGGAGTACGAACCGGCCCTGTTGGGTAACTACTAGGTGGAGGAGGGCAGTATGGACCTGATGGTTTCTTTGGCGGTGGCGGTGAAGGTGGTGGTATGACCGGTGTCGGAGGCGACGGACTTGGCGGTGGTGGCGGCAACGGCGTGGAGCATGGATTGTTGCATGGACATCCTCCACATTTGTTCTCTCCCTCTGATCCTGGCAGTTGACCATTGATAGGGTACAACATAATCAAAATAACAAGAACAACCGCGAATCTACGACGCATTTTTCTGTCGATAATTTGATCCACCAAGAATGTAATATTATCAATTGGGGTAGCGAATTGGTTGCTGAAAATGATGTTAGGTGTGTGCGAGGGGAGAAAAAAAGGAGAGGAAGAAGTTGGAATGATGAATCTGGTGACAATATGGTTACGTTTCCTTATTGCATGAAAGGTATGTAAGAGTTGAAAATTTGTGGAGAAAACTTAGGCAGATAGTGGGTGAGTGTGACATTAGGTGTCATGATTATATATATACATATGTTTTAGCTTAGTATACAAGGCGTTCACACTGCATGTGGAGTGGATGGTCCGAATTTGGTGTCCCTTTAGTTTTTTTTGATAAAAGGTTCTAGCTTAGTAACACAAATCATACTTGGTCAAATAAAACCATGTGTGTGTGTATATATATAGCGAAAAATCTTTAGGTCTAACGGTTGAGTAGCATTTATTCCATTCCTGAGTCTCGAGTTCGATAAATATGTACGCTTTTTCCTTCGCCAAGGTTTTATCCACAAGGGTGGTTTCTCTTGGCAAGGTTTTAATGCGGCATATCATATACGACTGGAGATATGACATACTTGCTTCGTTATTTCATTTATTCGCATACTCTGACATTGTAATATGGTTTTTCCTCCACCACAAGTGAGGCTTTTAATCAATAAATTCTTTCCAAATATATATATATATATATATATATATATATGTATGTATGTATGTATGTATACATATATATATGTATATGTATGTATACATATACATATATATATGTATGTATGTATACATATATATATGTATATATATATATATATATATATATATATGTACATATATATATGTATATATATAGACACGCACTCATTACAAGGCCGGCGAAAATATAGATGTTGTAACGATACCGGTGCATTATCATTTTATATTATAAGAACAAGTCTTACCGTGTGTTTAAAATTTTGACTGCTGTTTCAATTACCTAAGTTTAATGCAGCTTCAAGTGTTGCCATTTATATCGTAATACAGGAAAAAGAAAATGTGCATATCGAATAATGGTTATTTCGTAATACAGGAAAAAGAAAATGTGCCTATCGAATAATGGATCACAAAATGTTCGGCTGTTGTATGTAGGGCTGTAAACGAGCTGAACGAGCCGAGCATTGCGTTGTTCAAGTTTGGTTCATTTAATTTAGCGAACGAGCCGAGCATGCTTTTTTATTTAAGCAAACATATTTAATTATTCAAGCTCGGTTTGTTTAACTCACGAACAACATTAACGAGTTGAACACCTTAAACGAACGGTGTCACTTACCGAGTTCGAAAAAAAAAATATTTCAAGCTCGGTTCATTAATCCTTTAGTCGAGCCAAGCAACCGAACATACCGAACGGCTCAGACCTAGTTGTATGGTAAGTTATTACTAATGCTATTACATTGGTAAATGGCTAAAAAAGGGAAGAAAAATATTACATACTTGCTGGTAGTCAATTCACACATGTTTAGCATCATGATAACTGATGATCGGCCAATTAGGGTGTGAAAATCAATAAACAAATTAAATTAATTAGATAAACCAGTTCAATTAAACAATAGGAAAAAATAATTCTCGTCTTCAACTAATAAACACTAAATAACAGATGTTTCTGGTGTGCTAGTTTGCGCGTTTACGCAGGGTTAAAAAAAAGAGAGTCAGATTGATTCGGGATATGATGTATGTATCCTACCCTAAGGTTTTAAATTGACATAACCGGAACATAATTTTTTCTTCGCTAAGACATTATTGGCATGTTACTACTACATAAGTGTGTGTACACTCCCAGTAAATGTTTTCTTTTTATTTATAATAAATATGCATATCTCATTAAGTATGTTATGTCTAATGAAATTATGAAAGCGGCCTCGACTGCTTCGTCACATGTCCATAAAATAATAATTCATGTCCAACCAATCTTTTCAAATTGAGGAGGAAAACCATTAGAAAATTTCGTTGGGGCTTACAAACCAAATATGTTTTATTTGTTTATTGATGCGCATGATATGTTATGCTACTCACAACTTACAATCTCCACATGAATAATCTAAATTATTTTATACATTAACTTTTTGTTTTGCTTCAAGACAATTCTTTTAAATTATTTTCTTCCCTTCCCCGGTATTATCGAGTTGATCCCATACTTCTCTGCATGAAATTATAAACCGAGCCGGATAGACTATGCGCCAAATGTCTCCTAGCATATAACAACTTCTTCTTTTCGTTTTATGAGAAAAAGATAAACTTATGTATTGAAATGTTTAATTCCAGAAAAAGAAGATGAGAAAAAATTCTACAGGTTTTCCACACAGTTGCCATATAATGTGTTCTTTTTTTATCAAAAATAATTAACAAGTACAAAATAGATTGAAAAATATCTTTTAAAATATAAGAGATCAATACTATCATTCAATCGATAAATCAATCATACCCAGTATATCCCAACGGCAGCAAAAGTTATCGTTAAGGCCTGGGAGGGTAAGCGGCAGACAAATAATACCTCTATTACAAGGGATACAGAGTTTTCTTTTAATGAGACCTCCGACTCTATATGTACCTGCATAAATGAATTAATAACAGGGGTATGGTGTGCTAATATGTTAGTGAGAGAATTCAGTAAACACAAATATGAAGCTTCCGATATTAAAATAGCCATAAACGTGTATATGCTCATATAATGCAAGCCAAAAACAAACAAAAACAAAAAAATGCAAAGTCAACATAAAGCGTATATAGTATCTAAGCCCCTAAATATACTTTAAGGTGCCCTATACCTTGCCTAAACCTCGTTGATCTTAATCATCTGCTTTCATAAACTTCTATCCTGGACTATGTCGTCAGAGATATGCAAATCTAGTTGGTCATGCCTAATTCTGCTCATCCCAACAGCTTGGGCCTGTCTTTACGCCTCTTCCCCTCTGCAATGAGGCTTTCAACTGTTCTGACTCATGCCGCTGTCTGTCTCCTCTTGACATGACCAAACCATCTTAGTATCCCCTCCTTTATCTTATCTGTTATACTAGTCACCCCTAACCTTTCCCAAAACACCTCATTTCTGATTTGGTCTAGCCTTATATGCCCACACATCAATCTTAGGATCCTCATCTTTGTCACTTCAATCTTCTGCTACTGTAGTCTTTTGATGGCCCAGCAGTCAGTTCCATATCACATTGCTAGCTGCACTGCCACCCTATAAAAATTTTCCTTTAATTTAGTTAGAAAATTCTTGTCACACAACACCCCTAAGGCCGCCCTCCATCTACACCAGTATGCCTGAACTCAGTGTGCTACATCACTATCTATGTCTCCATCTTGCTATACAAATGATCCTATGTACTTGAACTCACTTACATGTGGTGCCACTTGATCCTTGACGGTGAGCTAGTTATTCTCACCATCAGCTGTGCTGCTGAAGTTGTAGTGCATATACTCGGTCTTAGAACGACTAATCCTTAAACCTTTTCTTTCTAAAACACCTCTCCGCTGCTCTAGTCTCATACTCATGGTATGTCTACTCTCTGCAACTAATACAATATAGTTAGCAAAAAGCATACACCACGTAACTGACTCCTGGATCAGCTTTGACAACTCGTCAAGGACAACAGCAAAAAGAAATGGGCTCAACGCAAACCCTTGATGGAGGCTTATCTCCACCGAGAAGAAGTATGTATACCCTATAGGCGTACAAATGGTTGTTTTTGCCCCTGCATACATATCCGTAATTATGTCTATATACTTCATAGGAACCCCTCTTGCATCCAAACTGTCTTAGATTAGGTTACTTGGCACACTATTATACGCTTTTCAAGATCGATGAAAACCAAATGTAGATCATGTTTGTTCTCCCTATACTTCTCTATCAATCTCAGTAGGATGTGTATTGCTTCCGCAGTTGACCGTCCTGGCATAAAACCAAATTAGTTAATCTTAACCTGAGTTTCTCCCCTAATTCTAGTGTCGATTACTCTCTCCCATGACTTCATAGTATGGCTTAGCAACTTAATCCCCCTGTAATTCTCACAATATTGGGCGTCTCTTTTGTTTTTATATAGGGGAACCACGACATTCTTTCTCCACTCATCTGGCATTTTCGTGTTCTGAAAATAAGGTTAAACAGAACAGTTAGCCATTGAACCCTTTTATCTCCCAAATATTTTCACGCCTCAATGGGTATGTTATCCAGGCCAACTGCTTTAGCTCTTTCCATCTTCCTAAGTGCTCTTATCACCTCTCCTTATGTGATGCTCTGACAGAAGTAGTTATTTTGTTGTCGTTGTTCGGTAGTGATGTTTTCTCTTTTTTTTGTGGTTGGCCCTCCCGCCGTTGAAAAGATTGTGAAAGTATGTTTGTCATTTCCACTTGATGTCTTATGCTTTGACTAAAACATGTCCATCTTCTCTCTTTATAAACTTCTCGCCTTGTAGGTCCTGCCTCTTTCGATCTATAGCTTTGGCAATCTTGAACATATCATATTCTCTGCCTTTTGTTTCTAGTCTTTCATACATCCTTTTATAGGTTGCAGTGTTTTTCTCCGTCACTGTCTTCTTCGCCTCCTTCATGGCGATTTTGCAGTTCTTCTTCAATCTCACTTTTGTCTCCTCATCTGTGCAGCTTAAAAGCTCCCCAAAACTCTTGTTTATACCTTATTTTTTGTTGCACATCCTCGTTCCACTACCACGACTCTTTATGTACGGTTGTCTTTCATGCTGTTACCCAAGAGTTTCCCTCGCCGGGTGGGTAATAGTAGTTGCCATAGCCTCACACATCTGGTTTGTGTCCTCATCCAGTCGATCTAATGTCGCGGAGATGATCTTGTCTCTAAATATATTAATTTTTTCGTCTTTCAAACTTCTCCATCGAATCCTGGGTGGGAAGTTTCCAACCCCCTTACTCAGCTTTTGGCTCAATGCTATAACTACCACTAGTAAACGGTGTTGAGTCAATGCTGCCTCCTGTGGTATAACCTTCCAGTCCCTCTGTTACGACCCGCACTTCCAGGTTAGTGGAAAATGAAATAAGATGATGGAAAATAGAACGCAAATGCAATGTCGATAAAATTTCATAGTATTTAAATTTATATTTCGGATTAATCAGGACATCGACATTATATAACGAGGTTAGAAACGCTCAAAAAATAACCGAAAGATAAGTTAACGGATATAGTAATATGCGACGAGATTAGCTAAGAACGTTCGAACATACGATAGGATTTAAATAAATTTAGTCGGAAACGATCTAAGTCGGTAGACATAATACAAATACCCCAATGAAATACCAAGAGGACAAAATTGTGTAGAAACCAAATGATGGCATTTTGTCCTTCTACCCACCCAAGCCCCCATATGGCCACCCCCTACCTTGCAAGTGGAAGAAAACTTTTCTTCCATTTGTTTTCTACTACACAACTAAACCCTGAACACTTTTACCCAGTTATCACATTTTCTCCCACTTTATCCTATATGGAAAATAAAACTAAACCCCTTTTCCCTCTTTTATTTCAAATGGCCGGCCCTTAGTCCAAAAAGAAGACAACTTGTTTTCTTTTTCTCTTCTCTCACTTACACACTCTTCCACCTCATTATTACTCTACTACCTAATCTTTCACACCAATGACACAATTATTGTTCTTCTATTTCATCTCACCCATTATCAGCAAAAGTATCACTAAAAGGGGGGAAACTCTTTTCTCACTTTCTCCCATTCTACACTCCACCTTTTCTCCCTACATCATATCTTCTTTCATTTTCCCTCATCTTTCTTCCTCTTCTCATTTTATACTTAGTAAACTTCCATCTCCAAGACACCTTTCTTCCCTCTTCAAGAAAATAAAACACAAGTCTTCAACTCTATTTCGGCCGAGAATAACAAGGGAGAAGGAGAGAAAACTCTTATATTCACTTCTCTCTCTCTATTCAAAACAATAGCTAGAATAACCTTTTTCATCAAAGTGTAGTGACAAAATTTATGCAGAAGGTAAGAGTTTCTTTTGGAATGAGTTTGATATTTTCCATTTCTCATCTCCCATAAATTACTCATTAATGTCCTCTTTTCTACTCCAAACCGTGACATGTTCAAGGGAGAAGGAGAATGATTTCTTCAAGACAAATGAAGAAATATTCATCTTGAACTAAGTGATGAAAGACAAGTATTCTTCCTAGATCCTATATGGATTTACAAAGGCTAAGTATATGTGTTTATATTAACGTTGGATCATCCATGATTTATGTTCAAGATTTATTTACAACAATATGCAAAATATATGTTTTTAGGTGAGATACATGTTGTATATACATAGTATGATACACGGCCACATAAGAAGCTTGATGAAAACAAATAGGTAGTATGTGTTATATATACACATAAGCTTAATGTATAAAAAAGGATAGATGTAACTATACATACACATCACATACGACCATAAGGCCTTTATTTGATAAAAAAATTTATTAAACCTACCTTATGAATATATATATATATATATATGTATATATATATATATATAAATTATTATATGAAAGTGACCAAGATATGTACACTAAATAATATGAAAAGAAAGTGTATAAACATAAGTATACATACACACTTTTCGGCCATAAGGTCTTTAATATTAAAAATGATTGTAAAATATTTATATACACGTGTATATGTTAAGCTATGAAAATGAATAAGTTTTGGATACTATATAATATGTCATAAAATGATTACATATATATACACACAATTACATATATTTCGGCCATTAGGCCATTTATGATAAAGTGACTTTATTAAATTTTATGCATATGTATAGATGTATAATATATATGTTAAGATATGAAAATGAGTAAGTTTTGTATACAATATAACATGTCATAAAATGATTTTATATATGTATATACATTTACATATATTTCAGACATTATGCTTATATGATAAAAGTATTTTGTTATACTTTATGCTTGTGTACATATGTATGATATATATGTTAATATATGAAAAGAGTAACTTTATTATGTTTTATGTACACATTTATGAAATATGATCAAGTATATAGATTTTAAAGTACATGAACACAATTATGGTTGGGTTATAATTGTGGAAATGATGAGTTTTATCATATGTTAAGTATAATTAAATGTATTACAGACACTAAGACGTGAAATATGACTAAATTATGTACTATACGTGATAAGTATGAAAATGTATTTCCATGTATACATATATGTAATAAATGGCCATATAAGCTTTTATGGGGAAAATAACCTTAATGTGTAAAATGAACACTCATGTGTATATCGTAAGAAAGTATATGTATACACATAAATATATATACATGGCTAAATAAGATTTTTTTTTGTGACATAAATGATTTTATTTCATGTTATGTATATTCATATGTGTAATAGATGATAAGATGTAATTTATGATACAAGTTGTGAAGTTCCTAGATGATATGTTAAAGTAATTAGGAATTAAATGTTCTAGGAATCTAAGTTATGAATTATTATTACATGTACAGAATAGATGCTAAGAAAGTATGGTTGGTGGAAAAACGACCAAAAAGGGGGATGCATATGATGTTGGCCGATTTGTACCCTTGTAGGGGTAAAAATGGTAGTTCTTTTAAGTTATGATATATATAATGTAGATAAGTAAGTGATGTTTGATTACAAGTTGTAGTTGGAGCAAGATACTCTCATATGATCGAGTCTCATGTTGCACGAAATTAAAGTTTGAAAAGTCAAGTTATCGCATCACACGTTTTAAAAGTTCATATGCATGTGAATAATAAACGCGAGACGATTGATTCCATCGATACACGATATGTTATGTTATGTCACGATTATGATTATGTTATGTTTCGCCAGTGTGACATCGGTACCAGAGTGGTAGATGTCAGGGGCCTATGATTACATTTATGGTCGAGTGTAATACTGGGTCTGGGACACAGGATCTATATCATAGCGCATCGCTGTTTAAAATGTTTTATGTCGTACATGTACTATATGGGGAATCAATCGGTTCGTCGTGTGTTATTATTCCTAGGAAGTGCGATAGGCATCATGAAATGTTATGTTTTCGGATTATTAAATGCAAAGTCATGTTATGATTTATGAAACGTCATGTTACGTATATTACGGAAGAAAGTCATGATATGTTATCAAAAGTCATGTTTTATGCATCATGTTATGAACATATTATCTTAGGCTATGGTTAGAATATCCGTAAGTTTATTACGTCCTTAAGTTGATTCAGGAAGACTATGTATGATGATGTAACGGCTATAAGATATGACCTCAGTATGATATAGATTAGAATGTAAGTATGGACAAGTATGTTAGGAATGGACTGAGGTAGAAAGTTATGATTTTTATGAAATGATGTAAACTTTAATGTTTTGTTCTATACTTGTATCCTGCCTCTTCTAATTGTAATAGAGACGTGCTTTATTACATTCGTTATTATGTTATCATTATTTTGTACCCGGTCTTCCCATGCATGATCCACATGTTGTATCTAATAGGACTACTTTTTGGGCGATTATGTTGTTTTATCGCTAATACTTGCCTTATCACTTTACAGATAGCAGGTACCATTATATCGGCTTGTTGAGGACAGACCAGATAGATCACTAATAGCAAGGAAGTGTGATCAGAGATTATATAGAAGATGTTATTTATGGGATCATCATATATTCAGAGAAATTCAGTGTATAGCATCGGATGATTTGTACCGAAGTGTAATGTATAGTGATGCATGTCGATTGTATTTTGTTCATGTTTATGTTGCTTCCGCTTGTCGATTCATTATTTATGTCGACATGCACATGTATAGTAGCGATGCCTTGTACTTCTCGCAGCAGAGTACGGCAGGTGCACTGAGTCGAAACCCTTGTTTCAGGCGGGGCGCTACAGGTGGTATCAGAGAAAAGGCTCTAGATCCATCGTGGAAATATAAAGCAAACAACAACATGAGCTTAAGCAGTGATCTTAGAATTTAAGAAACGATCATAGACGTAAGAAACGATCTTAGACAACAGTGACAGCCTTAGATAAGAAAAATGAAACGATATTAGACAAATACGAGTCGTGATACAAGAAGTTAGGAGTTAATTAGCAAGATGTACATTGGTCAAAGAACTCATCCTCTCTTGTAGTTTTTACTGTGATTTTCCCACTAAGGAAGATCTTTGGAATGTTGATAAGGCTTTAGTGTATCGCTGAAGAGAAACCAGAGAGCATAGCTCAATAGGAATATAAATAGGTCGTTTAGGCTTTCCAACATTTATACAGGGCAAGTCACTGGAATACCTCAATTCTAGTTTCCTGTTAGTAACATAGTAGTCATAAACTGTAATTTCCGCAGCTTCAGGCTCACCATCAATATCTTCTGATTACTGCTGATGAAGTCTACCACGGGTCTTGTCTGGACTATCATGGTTGTAGATACATCAATGTTCAGGGATAACCCACCCTGTCTTGTACGAAATCTAGAATAGAACACTGTAGTGGAAGAACTGTATATCCATGCTTTTCACGTGCACTTTAAAGTGATTTGTATACAGTTGAATCTTCTATCTCTTGGTACCTTAGCCATGCCTAGCCATCGGAAAACATAGCATCTTTTGACAGTTTCAGGTTCAGCCTTAATTGGAGTAATATTTGGAGATACTGCCGAAATTCGTAAGATGACTAAGCTTTGATGTGTAGTTGAACTATAAGCAGTGAATTATAAGAATATGAAGATTAGGGTTTGGTACGTAAATTACACAGATGGTACGTGTATGATTAAGACGATGAATTTAGAAATTTTCAGAGTAGGTCAAAGATGTTAGTCAAATTAGGGATGTAAATTTATAGTGATAAGATCATGATTATATAAGTGGGGATTAGGATATAATATGTCATGTCATTCGGGAGTTAATTATGAATTCTGAAGGACATCGGATGATCTGGTTCGAATTAGTAAAAGTAAGTTGAATCCTGTTGAGCATAAATAAATAGGAGGTGATATGATATAAGACTTAATCAGATTAGGATTATCGACTGAAATTACTAAGTATGGAAGTTTGTATAACGCGCAAGAATATGAGGTGATGGAATACCTAAGCAGATTAATAGGAGGTATCCGGTAATAAGAATTTGAGGGGAATCTTGTTATAAGTCGGGGAATGCTAAGTTAAATGATATACAATTAAGCGATGATGCTAGAAATTAAGTGCTTAAATATTTAAGGATAAAATCGATACTACCCCTAAGTTTCGAGTATGAAACTTTTTATAAGAGGGGAGAATATTACGACCTGCATTTCTGGGTCAGTGGAAAATGACATAAGATGATAGAAAATAGAACGCAAATGCGATGTCGAATAAAATTTCGGTAGAATTTAAATTTATATTTAGGATTAATAAGGACATTGAAATTTTATAACGGGGTTAGAAACGCTCAGAAAATAACCGAACGATAAGTTAACGGATATAGTAAGACGCAACGAGATTAGATAAGAACGTTCAAACATCCGATAGGATTTAAATAAATTTAGTCGGTAACAATCTAAGTCGGTAGACATAATATAAATACCCCAACAAAATACCAAGTGGACAAAATTGTGTAGAAACCAAATGATGACATTTTGTCCTATTCTACCCACCTAAACCCCCACATGGCCGCCCCCTACCTTGCAAGTGGAAGAAAAGTTTTCTTCTATTTATTTTCTACTACATAACAAAACCCTACACGCTTTTACCTCAATTATCACATTTTCTCCCACTTTATACTACATGGCAAATAAAAACCCCTTTTCCCTCTTTTATTTC
The DNA here is from genome assembly GCA_036186865.1 of Eustoma russellianum. NCBI lineage: Eukaryota > Viridiplantae > Streptophyta > Magnoliopsida > Gentianales > Gentianaceae > Eustoma > Eustoma russellianum. Next base: position 28,341,650 of record AP025068.1, read on the forward strand.
AAATGGCGGACCATTAGTCCAAAAAGAAGACAACTTGTCTTCTTTTTTTTCCTCTCACTTACACATTCTTCCACCTCATTATTATCCTACTACCTAATCTTTCACACCCATCACACTATTTTTTTCTTCTCTTTCCTCTCACCCATTGTCAGCCGAAATATCACTAAAAGGGGGGAAAATCTTTTCTCACTTTCTCCCATTCTACACTCCTCCTTTTCTCCCTACATCACATCTTCTTCCTTTTTCCCTCATCTTTTCCCAACAAAAATCTTATTCTCTTCCCTCCCCTCACAATTCGGATGAGACTATCAAGAAGGGGGTAAAACCCCTTCTCTTTCTTCATTCCACATACTACACATCTTCATCTTTAACCAAACTCTCTCTTTCCTCTCCAACACATAAATTTTCCATTCTTTTTCTTCAATCCATCTCATGGTTGAGATTTACATCAAGACTAAAGGGGAAGATTTCTTTCAACACTCAACCCTCTCTTCCTTGTCAATACAACACCCCAACCTTCCATGTTCAACCAAAATATTTCTTTTCTTTCTTCCAAGGAAAACTCAAGTCTTCTGACTCCATCTCTTCCTCCCTAACAGAAAGTATATGTCAAAGAGAACCAAGAAAGCCTTTTATTCTTCTCATTTCACATTCCATAAAATTTCCATCTTCTTTACACTCCTTCATTCTCAAACAAAAACAAGCCTTCCAAACTCTATTTTTCCAATTTGGCCGAGGTTCTCAAGAAGGCAAGGACCAAGAAAAACTTTCTTCCCCTTCTCGTTTTATACCTAGTAAACTTCCATCTCCCAGACACCTTTCTTTCCTCTTCAAGAAAATAAAACACAAGTCTTCAACCCCACTCTATTTTGGCCGAGAATAATAAGGGAGAAGGAGAGAAAACTCTTCTATTCACTTCTCTCTCTCTATTCAAAACAATAACTAGAATAACCTTCTTCATCAAAGTGTAGTGACAAAATTTGTGTAGAACTAAAAAACAAAAGAAAACAAGGTAAGAATTTCTTTTGGAGTGAGTTTGATATTTTCCATTTCTCCTCTCCCATAAATTACTTATTAATGTCCTCTTTTCTCCTCCAAACCGTGACTTGTTCAAGGGAGAAGGAGAATGATTTCTTCAAGTCAAATGAAGAAATCTTCACCTTGACTAAGTGATGAAAGGCAAGTATTCTTCCTAGATCCTATATGGATTTACAAAGGCTAAGTATATGTGTTTATATTATTGTTGGATCATCCATGAGTTATGTTCAAGATTTATTTACAACAATATGCAAAATACATTTTTCTAGGTGATATACATGTTGTATATACATAGTATGATACACGTCCATATAAGACGCTTGATGAAAAAAAAAGCTAGTATGTGTTATATATACACATAAGCCTAATGTCTAAGAAGAGATATATGTAAATATATTTAAACATCACATACAGCCATAAGGCCTTTATTTGATAAAAAAAGGCTTAAACCTACTTTTTTTGAGCATTAAAGAGATATATTTTATTATGCCTCACTTTTGGAGGAGGAAAATCATATTACAATGTTCATCAATGTATGAGAAATGATAATATAACAAACATATAATTTCTATTCTCCAATCTTATATGATATGCCGCATTAAAACCTTGCCAAGTAAAACCACCCTTGTGCATAAAACCTTGGCGAAGGAAAAAGTGCACATATTTATACGATTAGAGTGAGTACATGAATACAAAATAGATATCCCCATGATGAATGTAGCTTCCAAAAATTTAGTGATGTAGAGGCAATGCTGGACCTTTAATAGTGAGCACCTCCGAATCCACGTTGCACATATCTTGCGATATAGGCAACAAATTTTATGATGAGCTGAAGCCATGTCTAATATGTGGAGTGTTCTCCTTCTGATAGGTTGCACGCACTAACGATGGGAGCTCAGCTACTGTCCTAAAAACTGTAAGTTGCTAAAGAAATTGTCCATATTATGCTAAAAAATGAGCTTGTTGATTAGCTTCCCATGGAATGTATGCTAACTCAGATGATGCTGAAAGTAACACTGTGCGAAAAATAGAAGCATGCAGATCCCCATTATTTTGAACACCTGAAATGACTCCCTGCGCATCAACTTCAACGTCAATTGAACTCCATTGTGTTGCAAAATATAAGTATCCAAAGTATGCTGCTTGGAATTCTGCTGTAGCTGGAGAATTTAAAATATAAGTATCCAAAGTATGTGGTTTTTAAAATAGTTTTAAACCAAGAACTCAACTTCTGAAAACAGTTTCTGTTTTCAGGACCAGTATTAAAACGCTTTGAAAACTGGGTTGCAGGTTTTCAAAAATTCTGAAATTTTGAGAGAACTTAGCCTCAGATGTGCTGAGTATCTTCTAAAAATTTCAGATTAAAATTCAACCTCTAACCCCTTGAAAACTCGTTAATGGTCAGATTGCGCAAATCTGCCAGAAACGGTAGTCTGATTTGAAAAATTAATTCCTATTTGTACGTAACTCCAAATGCTCTGAAAATTTAAATACTAACCCGTTATAAGTTATATTTAAATAGGTTGAAACAGTTTTGAAAAATTCTTTTGGGACGTCAGCCAAATATGATCAAATTCTCAACCTTTGCAAGCCTGAAAATCAGACTGCACTAGTCTCAAAACTTTGGATGTTTGAATGACTTATACTTGTCCAAAAGGGCTAAAACTTACGCCAAAAGAACCATAAAACGTGTGGCTATGATTCTGGAAATCTCTCTGTCGCATTCATCCCATATGTCTTCCAAATTCGGGTGGTCTGGGCACATCTCTATTGTGGGCGCTCACACCTTCAGGGGAGTTTTCAATAAAATCAGCATACATGAGTTGTCGGGTTTCACGGCCTGCGTTAATGTCGGCTAGGTTTATCTGGAGTAAACATCACTCGCCTTCCATTCGAGTATTTTTGTGGCGCATGTTTCATTCGGCCCTTCCATTAGAAGATTATATCGGCAGCTATATCATGTCGCGGCCTACACAATGTCCTTTCTGTAAAACATATTCAGCTACAGTCGACCATTTATTCATCCAATGCTCACGCATCCGTTTTCTCTGGAGTTTTTTTGCCGCGGAGATTGATGGCGTACATCCGTCAACACTATCTCTTAGGCAATATATCATGGCATGGTGGTATAGATCCAATGTCACATCCCTTCTAGGCGTCTTGCGGCTAATACTTCCTGGGATCATATTACATAATATTTGGCGTCATTATGCGCAGCTTACTTATGGTGACACTATTCGCTTCTCCACAACCGCAGTCTGTAATTCTATTTATTTTGATATTCACACGTGGGTGATGAAAATACAGGAAACCAAGCTGGCAACCCTTCCAACTGCACCCATACCCTGGCTTCCTAAGATTCGGCCGCCCAGACTACGCATTATGCGTTGGCAATTCCCTCCCTCTGGCAGACTCAAACTAAATGTGGATGCCGCAGTGGGACAGCACTATGCGGCGGGTGGTGGAATCCTCCGAGATCATAACGGTTCATGCATCAAGGCCCTTTCATTTCGGCTTCCCCGTTGTCCCCCTCTGCAGGCTGAGATACAGGCCACCTTGTTTACCTTGCTATATTTTCTCCCATTTTACCGTTTGATAATGGTAGAATCAGACTGTGCTCAAATGATTGCAAGCTTAAGCAGCCCGCGTCAGTCAGCAGGAAACTATCATCTCCGTCTACTACATGAACTCATTTGGCAGCATCGACTAGACTTCGTCCATACATATCGTGAGACAAATATGCCGGCACACTATCTAGCACAACATGCAATGCTGCAACCTATAACAGGGGAGTATACAAGCTCTACTCTTCCTCCCCTGGTCAAGGCTTCGGTGACTCTTGATATTTCCTCGGTGGCGTTACGCGCAGCATGACTTTCTTTCTAAAATATGCGTCTGATGCAATTCTCTGCCCGTGTACTAAGGGACACGGGCAGGATCGGTACGCCTCATATTTATTACATTTGTAGCTGTCTGTTTTGATGCTTGTCTTTGTTAATGCTGTTTTTTTACTTATGTGCACTGGCTGCTGGGATATGCATGAGGCCCACCGATTCATGGATATACGCACTTCTCATGTCTTCCATATGGATTGGCCAGGTCATCGTCTTGCTGTCTGTACACTGATCAGTACAGGCAGCATCGGTACGTTTACTTTTCTCAGGCATTCAGATTATTACTTAACATACTTCAGACAGCTGACATTGAGTTATATTCGGCATTTGTTGTTTGTTATGAGCATTGGAGGAAACAACAACAATAGCCTTTGCGGCAATCTTGTATTGCACAAGCCCCAGGCGCCAGCTTATCATTTCTCCTTGGACGGATATGTGGTTTGGCATCGCAAATGTTATTCTGCCGGCACTACAGCATGTGCCGGCAGTACAGGTTGTAGCTATGGCCACACTACTCACATTTTTCATTGGCTGGTATTACTTATATTCTTACGCTCTCATTTGCATGTGGCATTGGCGAGGCATTGGCTCGTACGCATTCTCAGAGTCCCATCAGCATTTCCGGTTAGTCTATGGAGGAGGTTTCTGCAGAAACGGTTGGGTCCCGCTGGTATAGATCCGGTCAACATATTCTATGTCACCAAACATCATTTCCGCAAAATGGTCCTTACGATGGCTTTCCAGTATTACTGGATTCACGCATGCTTTTTCTCTTGTACTTTTTGTTTAGGTAGCGTCTATCACCATTCCAGAAATATAAATATGTACGCTTTTTCCTTCGCCGGGGTTTTATCCACAAGGGTGGTTTTACCCGGCAAGGTTTTAATGCGGCATATCATATACTTTCTGGATGCTGATAATTGTATATTTTGTATCTGCGTTATGCTTTGATGTAATAAGGTTTTCCTCCGCCATAAGTGAGGGTTCTATTTTAATAAAAGAATCTTTTCATAAAAAAAAAAAAAAAAAAAAAAACAGTGCTGAAACTGAATGTAAGTACTGAAAGTAAATAACACCAGAATTTTATACTTGTTCGGTTATAAACAACCTACTCCAGTCTTCGAGGATACCTTCCTCGGTTAGCACTAAAGACAAAACACAAAGAACACATTACCGCAGGGTTGATGGAATTACACACCAACTCCAACCCTTTACAAACCTTGTATGAGAATACAATTGTCACGAACACCACCACCTTGTAAGTGTAAGATTGATCACACCTTGATCCATCTTTTACAATGATAAAGAGTATATGGTGGACTATATAAAGACTATTCAAGTATATAAATATGAGTACAATAGGCTTTTAGAGAGAAGAAAGAAGGAGAGTGTAGAAGAGAAGGCTAGAACACGTTTTTGATGCTTCAAATTGCAAGACTTGTTCTAGTTTTTGTTTTTCTCTCTTCCTTTCCTTTTAACATTGTGGCCGCCCCCCTTGATGCTATTCTCCTCTTGAAAATTATCTTCTAAGTCCTTGGAAGAGTGTGTTGCATCATTGTGACATGTCCTTGCTTACTTGGCATCTCCTTATTGGATGATCATTAAACTCTTGCTTACTTGGCACTCATTGATTGGATGGAAGGTTGTCATCATTTGATGACTAGATAAATCTGAAATTACACCTCAAAAAGCATGTGCCAATTAGCCATTAAAGCATATAATCATCCCACATAATTAGCAAGAAAATTTTCTCCAAATTACCATCCAAAAAATCGGTCATAACACCTTATGCACATGCTGAAATTTCAGCATGTGTAACATTTGCATTTCATTCAAAATATTGCAAATTTTACTTTGATTTAATCCTTGAAATTAAAGAAGAATTCAATCACCATTTAGTACACAATATTTTCATCAATTTTGGAATAAAATTTGGTCGCCAATGCAGCCTAGAAATCAGCCATATACATTCCCACACATGCTGAAATTTTCAGCATGTGTGATATTCAAAGATATCACCATTTTAATTCCATAACATATTCAAAATACTTCCATACTATCTCCCAATTAATTCACTTAATTCAAGAAGTAAAATATTGCTCATTAAGGGATAAAAATCGGCCAGCCATATGCACATGCTGAAATTTTCAGCATGTGTTACAATTGTGACAAGATTTGAAATGTTACCTTTTGTAGTTCCTTTCTTTAAGTCACCAACATTGCATGCTTTATTCTTGACCAATCAAGCTGCCAAAAAGGCTCCACATAAGCTCCAACATGATGGTATAGGCGTGTATAATAGTTTATACATGTGCTGAATTTTATTTTTGCAAACTTTGTAAAAAAGTGCACAATTAATTATACACACATGGTATATTCCAATCATCCCTTAATTGATTTTTCTACAACACTTTAGAATGTATGAAGTATGTAAAAAGTGTCTAGATACAAGTTATATGCCATGCCAAAAATGTTCCATGTGACGTGTACGCAGAAAACCGAATTTTTGACGTTTATCGATTACCCGATTTTTCTCTAATTAAATTTCAACTTTTTGCACATGTTATATATATTATGTTACACATAATATACATAAATTAAACTTTAATATTCAGCTCATAAGGCTGATTAAAGTGGCGCCTAAACCATGTGCAAAATTGAAATTGGAATCTCCACAATTTGGCCTTAATGTGGGGTGATTTGTATGTGCCAACATAGAATGATTTTATGGCTGCACATACCATGTAAGCCACGAAATTTGTGGCCATTTTTGAAGTGTAGGGGCTGGCCATCTATATATGGCAAGTACATGACACGTTGGCAAGTTTCTGTATTCGTCCGATACGACAATTTTCGGTTTAGAACCTTTTAACGTGTCGTATTAAATTTGTCATCACCATGACTTATATCATATGATATAAGACCTGAATATACTCATAAATATGAGTTAAGTATAGTGGTGTGACGTTAACGTACATAAAATATATAACGTGTCGGTAGTACGTTGGAATAAATGTGTATGTGTCTTTTTAAAAAAATCTGAAAATATATATACAAAAATGGTAAATGGCGTGTAAAGGGGTGTGGATGACTTTCCTTTCTTCAACTTGTTGTCTTGATGCCTTTTCCAAATATTGCTTCCTTTAATGAACTACTTAGTTTAATTAACTAAGTACTTCACTTAATCAACTAGTTTAGTTCATTAATGGTGGCACCTGAAAATAGTTCAAACACAACAAATGTTTGCCATTTGATGTAAGCTTTAAAGCTTCATGGCTCGTTAGTACGACAACATTATATATGAACTATATAAGGCAAGTTTTATGCAAGTGCGTGTAATGTCATAAAATACGTCATGCATTTCTTTGTAACACGTTTAAATCATGTATTTTGAAATCACTCAAACCCCCTTTTTCTCTACAATCTCCCCCTTTTGATGATTTTCAAAATAACCTGCATTCATGATTGAAATCCTATCGCTCCCCCTTCAATCATGTATAAATTCAAATTTTGAATTTGAAATTTCAAATCCGCTCCCTCTTGATTTATGCAATCAGATTCTCTCTCCCCCTTAAATCATGCATTCTCTCCCCCTTTATTTTGAAAAGTCAATCAAAAATGCATGTAAATATGGAAAGATAATCAAATCAGCAGAAATCATGCCTAACTTAGAACGAAGATTTTCGTACGTGGCTTGATTTAAGGCCTTAGTAAAAATATCCGCTACTTGTGCCTCTGTGCGTACGTGATCTATGACAATATCACCATTATTTACGTGATCACGAAGAAAGTGATAGGGTACTTCTATATGCTTGACCTTAGAGTGTAACACGGGGTTCTTAGATAGGTTAATTGCACTCATACTATCACAATATATAGGGATTTTATTTACGGTAATTCCAAAATCCGAAAGTTGTTGTTTTATCCATAGTAATTGTGTGCAGCAAAGACTAAGTGCCATGTACTCAGCTTCAGTAGTGGATAAGGCTACGCTTGCTTGCTTTTTGGAAAACCATGAAATAAGTGAGTTTCCTATAAATTGGCAAGTGCCACTCGTGCTTTTTCTATCTATTTTACATCCACCATAATCAGCGTTAGTGTAGGCATGCAAATTAAAGTTACAATCTTTATCATACCAAATGCCTAAGGTGGGTGTGTGCTTAATATATCAGAATATTCTTTTCACCGCATTAAAGTGAGACACCTTATGCTGACTTTGAAAACGTGCACACATACATACGCTGAACATGATATCAGGCCTACTAGCAGTAAGATATAGCAAAGAGCCAATCATAGATCTATATAAGGCATTATCAAAATCCTTACCATGTTCATCTTTATCTAATTTAGTAGTAACACTCATAGGGGTGGGGGATGGTTTTAAATTCTTAAAATTGAACTTTTTAATCATATCATTTACATATTTAGCTTGGCTTATGTGAATACCTTTACTCGTTTGTTTAATCTGCAAGCCAAGAAAGTAGTTCAATTCGCCAACCGTAGACATTTCAAATTCGTATTTCATGCAATTTTCAAATTCTTCAACAAGTTTATGAGAAGAGAGCCAAAAATGATGTCATCAACATAAATTTGAATAATAAGTAAATCCGATTTATCTTGTTTTAAAAATAGAGTACTATCTGTAGTACCTCTATTAAAACCATTTTCTAATAGGAAGGTAGCAAAATGATCATACCATGCTCTAGGTGCTTGCTTTAGTCCGTATAGTACCTTCTTTAGTTTGTACACGTGATCGGGATGTTTTAAATCTTCAAAACCGGGTGGTTGTTTCACGTATACCTCTTCTTGTATAAATCTATTTAAGAATGCACTTTTCACGTCCATTTGATAAAGTTTAAAATCTTTCATGCAAGCAATGGCAAGTAAAATTCGTATAGCTTCTAAACGTGCTACGGGTGCAAATGTATCATCATAATCAATTCCTTCTTCTTGATTATGTTGAGAAATATGTTTGGATAATTTTCAAAGTCATCATTTTAAGTGGTGAATACTTAAAAATGTCACACAGTGTTATATGCGATTAGAAGTTGAAAAAGTTGAAAAAGTTGACATCGATCTCTCAGGTTGTTGCACTTCGATCGATCGATGTCTAGGGTTTTTAGAAATAATTTTCTAAAATGTGTTAAAATGATTGTTTTCATTTGTACATGATTTATACATGTTAATTATGTGCTTATTATGTGTTTTTGATGATTATAAATGTCTTGTGACTAACGTGCCTTGGAAGTTTCTACAACTTACCAAAAAGGGCAAAATTGGTATTTTGAGTTTTGTAGGAACATGATATGGTGGAAAAATTTCAAGATCACATTCTTATACTATTTATCATGACTAAGTTGGTATCATGATTATTTCTGACCATCGGGATCATTTCTGGAGTTTTCTCACACCAAGGGTATTTTGGTAATTTTACCCCCGAGGGTATTTTTGGTATTTTCACTCAAGGAATCTCTTGAGCATATTATTATCTTCATTCTGGAGCTGTGTTATTGTTAGTTTGAAGATTATATGGTGATCTTATATCTTATTCTCTCAACCGATGATATTATTGACTATAGCTGGATATGTGACGATTTGAGATGTCACATTCTATTTTTTCTTGAAGACACTCTTATATATGTTATAAGAGAATATTTATCATCATTATTCAGAGATATTAAAGGTGTCAAAGGTGTGGAAATGTTCTTGACATATAAGAGGAAATATTGGGGAATTTCGGTGTTACACATTGGCATAATCTTGTCAATTGTTATTTATTTATTTCTTCTTCAAAAATCTGAGTTGCTACACTTATATATATGTGGAAAAACGTGATTGTTAAGGTGGATATGATGTGGAGTTCATTTTATGAGTTGGAGACAAGTGGACCAACCAAAAAGGAGCTAGTTGGCAATTGGAGTTTACTAAAAATAGCCAACGGCTATATGGCTTCTTGGATTATTTTGGAGTATATTTTTGGAAGTCAAATGGAGCTCTCACATGTCCTATTATGTTGCTTGAAGTTGAGGATAATTTGGTGGTATTATCCTTTATTATTTAATTAAGAAAAAAGAAAAGAAAAAAAAAACACTTTTGAAATGTAGCCAACGGCTACATCCTTCTTGGAGCTGAATTTTCAATTTGAAATTGGTCTCCCACATGCCTATTATCTTGCCAAAGAGTTGAGAAGATGGTGGAATCGTTATGGCCTTATTATCTTCTTGGTTTCAAGATAATTCCAAGACAAATCCAAGGTGTAAGTTTCGGCCACATCATTTTGCCAAGGTGGACCAATCATGGTGTTTTATTTTGCCAAGTGTACAAAGCCAACCAATGATGAGAAGACATTTGGAGTTGATGATGAAGATGATGACACATTGGTATTCTTATCTTCAAGGCTCAAATCACACTATAAATAGAGGCATTGGTGAAGAAGATGAAACACACTTGAAGCTTACAAGCATTCTATAGCTTTCATATTCATCTTCTTGTTCTTGTTGTTGTATTTTGTTGTAGCAAAGGTGTTCTTGATATTTTTGTTGTGCTACAAGCCTCTTGAGCTTCATTTGTAAGATTGATTAGCCATCTTTATAAGGCTACATCAATAGGTGTTAGAGGAGTTGCAACTAAGTGTTGCTTAGAAGGTGATTATCCAAGTCTTGAATAGGGTTGGTGTATAACCCAAGGTTCAAGCTTGGCTCTTGTTGTAAGGTGCTCATTTCATAGTGAAATCCAAGGAAAGGTGTTCCTTGGGACTGGAGTAGGTCACATTGACCGAACCAGGATAAATCCTCGGTGTTCTTCTCTTGTTTCTTTATTTTTGTTTTCTGCCTGTTTTTGACTGCAGTTTTCACCCAACTTCACACAATTTGAAAAAATAGCTAAACATTTTCAAAATTCGTGATTTTTGGTAGAGTTATACTTCAGACTGTTAGCTTTCATTTGCAACAAGAATCACTTGATTTGAGCAAGGGAAAGTTAGTCTTTCAGTCTTTGCAAGATAACTGCTCCAATCTGGGTGCAATCTGACCAGTTTTGAGAAAACTTAAATTCTGTATTTTTCAAGAATTGTTTAAGGTCAGGGCCTTTTGGAAACTTCATCTACACATCCTAAGGAGTGTTTTGATATAAAGATCAACCTTTTAGATTGAGTATTCAAAGAGAAACACTGTTTGCAAAATCAGCAACATTCTGTCCAGTTCTGTCCAGATTAACCATCTGAATCTTTTTATTTGTTTGAAGGGTCAAAAGATCTTATTTTTGTCTGATTTTTGGACAGAATCTTGTTAACTCATTGAAGTTCAATTCTGAAAAGTTTCATAATTTTTGGAGTTGTGTACAATTATTTGTGACTTTTTGAAAAATGGGTTCTGAATCTGAGGTGGTCTCAGATTCTGTTTTCAAAGGGGATTTTAACAAAGGGTTGTAGTGTAATTTCCGCTAACCACTATTCACCCCCCTCTAGTGGTGTTTATTGCAGGTGCACGGTCCAACATTTGGTATCAGAGACAGACCAACACCACTCAAAAGAAGCAAGATTCAACACCGTACGTACAATACAAGGCCAAGAAACAACAATTCTTTATATACTGCTTGTCTCAAATCCAAGGTACATACTATGGCTATTGTTTCTCACAAAGGTGAGTTGGAAGGCATGTCTACACAACGCCCTCCTCTTTTTTATGGCAATAATTTTGTTCATTGGAAACTAAGAATGAGGCTATTCTTAATGGCTATAGACATCGATTTATGGTCTATAGTTGAAGATGGGCCGTACATTCCAACGAAAGTTATACAAGTTAGTGGAGTAACTCAAGAGGTTGAAAAATATAAAAGTGAATGGTCATCGGATGATAAAAAGAAAATGTCCATGAATGCTAAAGCTATGCAATTACTTTTAAATGGACTTACAACTTCTGAAGCAGGATATGTGTCAAATTGCACAAGCGCACACGACATGTGGAAATCACTTGTATTAAAGCATGAAGGTACTAGTGGTGTTAAAGAGTCAAAAATAAACATGCTTATGACTGAATTAGAGACTTTCAAAATGTTGCCAAACGAATCCATAACATCTATGGATTTGAGGATTACTAATATTTTTAATGCCCTTGAAGCTTTAGGGAAGTCATTTTAAAACAGTGAAAAGGTTCAAAAGGTGCTACGAAGCCTCCCTGTAGAATGGGATCCAAAGGTGACTGCAATCGAGGAGACAAAGTCAATCACTAAAATGGATGAATTGATCGGGTCTCTTAAAGTCTATGAGGTAAAACTGAACCAACGAAAGTCTGAATCGTCTAAGTCAACCGGTAAGTCAATAGCTTTCAAAACAACCGACACACATGCCAGTAACGATGATAGCAATAGTGATACTGAATTAGACGATGACTTGATATTGATCGCTAGAAAACTTAGAAAGTTTTTCAAACGTCCAAACAGGAATATACAACGTAATTCTTCTTCTTCTTCTCAACCTAGGAAGAATAACACAAACAAATGGTATAATAAAGAATTAAAGTGTTATGAATGCGGTCAAAAAGGACATATTTCATACGACTATCCCACGAAGAAAAATAATAATAACCACAACAAAAATAAACAAGCCAAGGACAAGGAGGCTCAAACGACAAAGTCAAAGGAGTCTAAGGCAAGAAAAGAGAAACGAGCAATGAAGGTGAGCACATGTAGCGACTCATCCGACTCAGAATCCGAAACTGAGGAAGCTCAAGTCTGCTTCGTATCAAACGAGGTATGTTCTTCTTCTGATAGTGACATGACATTTGATGAAATGTATGAAGAATTCCTAAGAATGCATGCTCACTGTAAGAGGCTCTCTAAAGAAAAGAAGAAACTAGTTGAAGAAAATGACAAGTTGAAGACGCCCAACTTGGAATTTTCCGATCAACTAGAATCTCTTAAACAAGAGTCTACTAATATTCTTGATTCTTTAGAGAATAAAATTGAATCATATAGGAAAGATGAACAAAAGTTACAAATGGAAAATAAAATGTTAAAATCTAAGTTAGAAAGTTGTGAAAATGAAATAGTGCAACTTAAGTCTTCTAAATTTACCTTAGAAAAAATGATAGAACAATTTAAATCTGGTGCAAATATGTTAGATACACTTATATCATCACAAAAGTATGGAAATGATAAAACTAGATTGGGATATAAAGAAGAAGATGGCAAATCAGATAAAAAGACTAAGTTTGTATCATCAACTACGAAACAACCTTATAAAGTTATAAAAACAAATTTTTCTGCTAAATCTTCTTCTACTCCTTCTTCTACTTATTCAAAGATAAAGATGCAGCATACACCCATAAAAACACACACGCATAACTATACATCTAGGCCAAACTTTGCATCTAGACAACCTAGAAACTATGCCTACATGTATACAAATGCATCTGGACCGAATAAAATGCATACAACTTATTATGAACCTAAGTATAGGCAACACTCTTATAAGTCTTATAGAAATGCCTATGAACACACTTATACTGCTCCATATAAGAAACAAATTCACATGCCTTATATACATCATAAATCTTGGCCATTCTATAACGATTATCAACCACGGCGCAACATGTATAACAATGCATCTTCACTTATGAGGAATAATCATCTATATGCTTATCCTTCTTATTTTAACCATGCTAAAAATGTGCCTAAAAGGTATGTTCAAGTTTGGATACCTAAGGGTTATCTAAACAAGAATAATGCCCCTAACATTCAAGGACCCAAATAAAGGGTACCTAAAACTTTGTCTCCATTGTAGGATAAACGCAAGGAATGCAAGAAGGAGGCAAAGTCAAAGAATCTGAAAACCAAATGGTTTTTAGATAGTGGATGTTCGAGGCATATGACGGGGAACCCCAAGCTATTCATCGAATTGGAACATATCAAGAATGGAGGAAAAGTAACATTCGGTGACAACAACAAAGGACAAGTTGTTGGAAAAGGAACAATTGGGGACCCTAACACATTTCAAATACGAAATGTGTTATTAGTAAGCAATCTATCTTATAATTTACTTAGTATTTCACAACTTATAGATTGTGGTTACAATGTCTCTTTTCTTCCCAATTCATGTGATATAATAAATGAAAAAGGAGAAATAGTTTTAAAAGGAAATAGAGATGGTAATATTTATACTCTTACCTTAGATAATATGTTAGATGCCAAGGTTAAGTGTTTGATATCACATGACTTAGATGTGAATTTATGGCATAGAAGATTAGGATATATAGGAATTTCAACCATTAAGAAATTATCTAAGAAGAATTTAGTTAGAGGAATGCCTAAGTTAAACTTAGATAATTTTCAAATGTGCGAAACATGTATTAAGGAAAACACATTAAAGAAACCTTAAAACCGAAACATGAAGTGAGTACTAGTCATGTACTAGAATTGCTTCACTTAGACTTATTTGGTCCAAGTAGGACAAGAAGTCTAGGTGGACACTACTATGTGTGTGTCATAGTAGATGATTACTCACGCTACACATGGACATTGTTCTTAACATACAAAGACGATGCTCCATTAGCAATCGAAACCCTTATCAAGCAACTTGAAAACATTTATGAAGAAAATGTCAAAAGAATTAGAAGTGATAGAGGTGGAGAATTTAAAAACAAAGATGTAATCAAATTTTGTGAATTATATGGAATTAAACATGAATTCTCACCACCTAGAACACCACAACTCAATGGAGTTGTTGAACGTAAAAATAGAACGATTCAAGAAGTTGCTAGGACAATGCTTTGTCAAAATAAACTACCTAAATATTTATGGGCTGAAGCTGTTAGTTGTGCATGCTACATTATAAATAGGCTAACTATTAGAAAGAAATTAAATAAAGCGCCTTATGAATTGCTAAACAATAGACAACCTAAAATAGATTATCTTAAAGTATTTGGATGTAAATGTTTTGTGCTAAACACTAAGGATAATCTAGATAAATTTGAACAAAAGTCTATTGAATGCATATTTGTTGGGTATTCAACTAACTCAAGAGCATATAGGTGTTATAATCCTGCATCTAGAAAAATAATTGAATCTATACATGTAAAATTCAATGAAAATGCATGCTTTGAAGTTAGTAATAAACATCAACATAAACAAGAAACAAATGTTGAAAATATGTTTGATGATGATGCATTACTTGAGCCTGTACTTGATCATCTAGAACCAACTTCCCCTGAACAAGACATGCATGAACCCTTAGGTGATATAAATGAAGAAACTTTGCAATTGGAAGATAATGTAACTAATGATCCAGTTACATATGATAATGTTCACACTAATGAAACATTTGAACAAGATGAGGGTGAACCTAGTCGATCTAGGAATTGGTGGCACCCTAGAGAATTAATCATTGGGGATCCAAGTGTTGGGGTTAGAACACGTAGAAATATAAGTCAACTTGAAGGACATAGCTTAATCTCACAATTAGAACCTAAGAATGTAAAGGAAGCCTTAGGTAACATAACATGGATAGAAGCTATGCATGAGGAATTGAACCAATTCATAAGGAACAATGTGTGGGACCCTAGTACCTAAACCTGAAGATAAGTCTATCATAGGAACTAAATGGGTGTTTAGGAATAAGATGGACGAACAAGGAAACATTACAAGAAATAAGGCTAGACTAGTCGCACAAGGTTATAATCAACAAGAAGGTATAGATTATGAAGAAACCTTTGCATCTGTTGCACGGCTAGAAGCAATTAGATTATTACTTGCGATTGCAAGTCTAAGTAACATTAAACTCTTCCAAATGGATGTCAAGAGTGCTTTCTTGAATGGATACATCCAAGAAGAGGTGTTTGTCAAACAACCCCCTGGATTCGAAGATCCAAAGAATCCTAACCATGTTTACAAGCTTAAGAAAGCTTTATATGGTTTAAAACAAGCTCCAAGAGCTTGGTATGATAGATTTGCAAACTTTCTTATTGCAAATAATTATCAAAGGGGAACTATAGACAACACATTATTCCTAAAAGGAAAAGGTAATGATTTGTTAATAGTTCAAATATACGTTGACGATATCATCTTTGGTTCAACCAACCCTACCTTAGTAAAAGACTTTGAAGAGTGTATGAAGTCGGAGTTTGAAATGTCAATGGTAGGAGAGTTGAATTATTTCTTAGGACTTCAAATTAAACAAACCCCTCAAGGAATTCATATTAGCCAACTTAAGTATGTCAATGATATGATTAAGAAGTTTGGTTTTGAAGAGTTGAAACCTACAACTACCCCCATGAGTGTTAGTACCAAACTTGATAAGGATGAAAATGGTAAACCTTCTGATGACACACTCTATAGGTCTATGATTGGATCACTGTTATACTTAACTGCATCAAGACCTGACATCATGTTTAGTGTATGTATATGTGCTAGGTTTCAATCTTGTCCTAAGGTATCACATTACAATGCCATGAAAAAGATCTTTAGATATCTTAAGCATACACCTCACTTAGGATTGTGGTATGATAGAAACGCTAAGTTGGAATTACACGCATATAGTGATGCTGATTATGGTGGTTGTAAGTTAGATAGAAAATCCACTAGCGGTACTTGTCAATTCATAGAAACCAACTTGATTTCTTGGTTTTCTAAAAAGCAAGCTAGTGTAGCTCTTTCTACCACTGAAGCCGAGTATATTGCTTTGAGTTTATGTACTACCCAAATACTTTGGCTTAAACGGCAACTTAGTGATTTTGGCATTAAAATGAAAAAGATTCCAATTTTCTGCGATAGCACAAGTGCAATCAATCTTTCCAGGAATCCGGTGCTTCATTCTAAGGCCAAACACATTGAGGTGCGATACCACTTTCTTCGCGATCATGTTCAAAATGAGGATATAGTGATAAACCATATAAGAACTGATCACCAAATCGCTGACATCTTCACCAAACCCCTTAATCAAGCCACTTTTGAAAACTTACGAGCCAAATTAGGAATGATGACTTACGATACCATTGCATAGTTCTATCTTTTGCATGATTTGCAAAATAAAGGGGGAGATAGAATAAGAACATGATTTTAGTTGGTAAGTCATGGATTTTAGTTGGTAAGTCATGATGAATCATATGCTAAGTTTTAATTGGTAAAATTTTGGAGCATAGGTTAAGGGGGAGAGTATGAGTTGAGGGGGAGCAACATACTATTTAAAAGTTGAAAATATTTGGTGAAATTTTTAATAAGTTGTGACATTAAAATCATGTTAGGTTATTTTGAAAATCATCCAAAAGGGGGAGAATGTTGAGAAATATGTTTGGATAATTTTCAAAGTCATCATTTTAAGTGGTGAATACTTAAAAATGTCACACAGTGTTATATGCGATTAGAAGTTGAAAAAGTTGAAAAAGTTGACATCGATCTCTCAGGTTGTTGCACTTCGATCGATCGATGTCTAGGGTTTTTAGAAATAATTTTCTAAAATGTGTTAAAATGATTGTTTTCATTTGTACATGATTTATACATGTTAATTATGTGCTTATTATGTGTTTTTGATGATTATAAATGTCTTGTGACTAACGTGCCTTGGAAGTTTCTACAACTTACCAAAAAGGGCAAAATTGGTATTTTGAGTTTTGTAGGAACATGATATGGTGGAAAAATTTCAAGAGCACATTCTTATACTATTTATCATGACTAAGTTGGTATCATGATTATTTCTGACCATCGGGATCATTTCTGGAGTTTTCTCACACCAGGGGTATTTTGGTAATTTTACCCCCGAGGGTATTTTTGGTATTTTCACTCAAGGAATCTCTTGAGCATATTATTATCTTCATTCTGGAGCTGTGTTATTGTTAGTTTGAAGATTATATGGTGATCTTATATCTTATTCTCTCAACCGATGATATTATTGACTATAGCTGGATATGTGACGATTTGAGATGTCACATTCTATTTTTTCTTGAAGACACTCTTATATATGTTATAAGAGAATATTTATCATCATTATTCAGAGATATTAAAGGTGTCAAAGGTGTGGAAATGTTCTTGACATATAAGAGGAAATATTGGGGAATTTCGGTGTTACACATTGGCATAATCTTGTCAATTGTTATTTATTTATTTCTTCTTCAAAAATCTGAGTTGCTACACTTATATATATGTGGAAAAACGTGATTGTTAAGGTGGATATGATGTGGAGTTCATTTTATGAGTTGGAGACAAGTGGACCAACCAAAAAGGAGCTAGTTGGCAATTGGAGTTTACTAAAAATAGCCAACGGCTATATGGCTTCTTGGATTATTTTGGAGTATATTTTTGGAAGTCAAATGGAGCTCTCATATCTCCTATTATGTTGCTTTAAGTTGAGGATAATTTGGTGGTATTATCCTTTATTATTTAATTAAGAAAAAAGAAAAAAAAACACTTTTGAAATGTAGCCAATGGCTACATCCTTCTTGGAGCTGAATTTTCAATTTGAAATTGGTCTCCCACATGCCTATTATCTTGCCAAAGAGTTGAGAAGATGGTGGAATCGTTATGGCCTTATTATCTTCTTGGTTTCAAGATAATTCCAAGACAAATCCAAGGTGTAAGTTTCGGCCACATCATTTTGCCAAGGTGGACCAATCATGGTGTTTTATTTTGCCAAGTGTACAAAGCCAACCAATGATGAGAAGACATTTGGAGTTGATGATGAAGATGATGACACATTGGCATTCTTATCTTCAAGGCTCAAATCACACTATAAATAGAGGCATTGGTGAAGAAGATGAAACACACTTGAAGCTTACAAGCATTCTATAGCTTTCATATTCATCTTCTTGTTCTTGTTGTTGTATTTTGTTGTAGCAAAGGTGTTCTTGATATTTTTGTTGTGCTACAAGCCTCTTGAGCTTCATTTGTAAGATTGATTAGCCATCTTTATAAGGCTACATCAATAGGTGTTAGAGGAGTTGCAACTAAGTGTTGCTTAGAAGGTGATTATCCAAGTCTTGATAGGGTTGGTGTATAACCCAAGGATCAAGCTTGGCTCTTGTTGTAAGGTGCTCATTTCATAGTGAAATCCAAGGAAAGGTGTTCCTTGGGACTGGAGTAGGTCAAATTGACCGAACCAGGATAAATTCTCGGTGTTCTTCTCTTGTTTCTTTATTTTTGTTTTCTGCCCGTTTTTGACTGCAGTTTTCACCCAACTTCACACAATTTGAAAAAATAGCTAAACATTTTCAAAATTCGTGATTTTTGGTAGAGTTATACTTCAGACTGTTAGCTTTCATTTGCAACAAGAATCACTTGATTTGAGAAAGGGAAAGTTAGTCTTTCAGTCTTTGCAAGATAACTGCTCCAATCTGGCTGCAATCTGACCAGTTTTGAGAAAACTTAAATTCTGTATTTTTCAAGAATTGTTTAAGGTCAGGGCCTTTTGGAAACTTCATCCACACATCCTAAGGAGTGTTTGGATATAAAGATCAACCTTTTGTGGTTGAGTATTCAAAGAGAAACACTGTTTGCAAAATCAGCAACATTCTGTCCAGTTCTGTCCAGATTAACCATCTGAATCTTTTTATTTGTTTGAAGGGTCAAAAGATCTTATTTTTGTCTGATTTTTGGACAGAGTCTTGTTAGCTTGTTGAAGTTCAATTCTAGAAAGTTTCATAATTTTTGGAGTTGTGTACAATTATTTGTGAATTTTTGAAAAACGGGTTCTTAATTTGAGGTGGTCTCAGATTCTGTTTTCAAAGGGGATTTTAACAAAGGGTTGTAGTGTAATTTCCGCTAACCACTATTCACCCTCTCTCTAGTGGTGTTTATTGCAGGTGCACGATCCAACAGATTATAGCCTTGTGCTACAAGTCTAGCTTTATTTCTAACAACTTTTCCTTCTTCATTCATTTTATTTCTAAACACCCACTTTGTGCCTATTATTGTCTTATCTTGTGGTCGTGGCACTAAATCCCATACGTCATTTCTAACAAATTGATTAAGTTCATCATGCATAGCATCAATCCAAGAAGAATCATTCAAAGCATCATGTACATTTTTAGGTTCAATTTCGGAAATCATGGCATGAAATTGATTTATTTCATCCGGATTTATTCTTCTACGTAGTCGCACACCGTGAGTGATGTCGCCTATAATGAGATCATGTGGGTGATCTCTATGCCATCTTGGTTGATTATTTTCTATGTTCTCATGCATTTCTAAGTGATCATGCATTTCTAGTGTATCATGCATATCATGCATATCAAACGTGCCATCATCATCATTCAACACGGGTTTCAATTCAAAATCATCATCATATTCTTTATCTTTATCAATCTCACCAAATTCATTAAATTTCACATGAATAGATTCTAGAATTTGTCTAGTGAGAGGATCATAACACTTATATGCTTTTGAATTCACAGAATACCCAATAAAGATGCATTCAATTGATTTAGATTCAAATTTATCTAAATTGTCTTTTGTATTTAAAACAAAGCATTTGCATCCAAACACACGAAAATAGTCAATTTTAGGCATGCGATCATTTAATATCTCATAAGGTGTCTTGTTTATTTTCTTTCTAATGGACAAGCGATTTATTATGTAGCATGCACAATTTACGGCTTCCGCCCACAAAAATCTAGGCAATTTATTCTCGCACAACATAGTTCTAGCAATTTCTTGTAATGTCCTATTCTTTCTTTCTACTACTCTATTTAATTGTGGAGTTCTAGGTGGCAAAAACTCGTGTTTCATTTCTTTTTCTTCGCAAAATGAGATCATGTCCTTGTTTTTAAATTCACCACCCCTATCGCTTCTTATCTTTTTCACATTGACACCGTAATGATTTTCAAGTTGTTTTATTAGTTTAGCAATTCCAATGGCACTATCATCCTTATGTGTAAGAAATAAAGTCCAAGTATAACGAGAAAAATCATCAACAATCACGAAAGCATAGTGACGTCCACCAAGACTAGTAGTGCGACTAGGACCAAACAAATCAATGTGTAATATTTCTAAAACTCTAGTCGTGTTTATTTCATTTTTTAGGTTTAAGTGACTCGCGTGTTTGTTTGCCTTTTATGCAAGATTCACACAACTAAAAGTTGTCTAAATCAAGTGTAGGCAATCCTCGTATTAGATTCTTTCGTTGGAGTTTTTCTAGTGTAGAAA
Source organism: Eustoma russellianum (assembly GCA_036186865.1). NCBI lineage: Eukaryota > Viridiplantae > Streptophyta > Magnoliopsida > Gentianales > Gentianaceae > Eustoma > Eustoma russellianum. Next base: position 28,362,709 of record AP025068.1, read on the forward strand.
TACCAATATGTCCTAAACGTCTATGCCACAAATTTACGTTAGGTTCATTTGACATGAAACAGTTAACCTTAGCGTCTAACATATCATCCATAGAAAGCGTAAAGATGTTTCCTTCCTGTTTTCCTTTTAAGACCGTTTCTCTATTTTTATTTACTATATTGCAATATGGATGAGTAAAACACACGTCGAAACCATTATCAATAAATTGTGAAATGCTAAGAAGATTATAAGATAAGTTGAGATTTGAAGGGCGCTTGGGTTTTCAATTGTACCTTTTCCGATGATCTTGCCTTCATTGTTGTCTCCAAAGGTCCACGGATCCGCCTTTTGTGACCTTCTTCAATTTCGTGAATAGGCTCGGGTCACCCGTCATGTGCCTTGAGCAACCACTGTCAAGGAACCACTTGATAGATGTATCTTTTGATGTATGGGTTCCCTGCAATGTGCAAAAATAATTTAGGTACCCTTTTAATTTTGGGTCCTTACGAGTTAGTTATTCACCTCTTAGTAAAAGTACCTTTCGGTACCCATACTTGGGCGATCCTTCTCGGTCTAGCAAATGGCAAGAATGTAGATGAAGGTGCAATATAGTAGATATGTGGTGAGTGCACTTTGGGCCTTTGGCCAAGAACTCCTTTATACGCATTATATATAGGGCGTTTTTGATATGTCCTTGTGTTAGTGTGTGTAGTGCGTGATCTAGATAGATGAAATGAATGTCGTGTATGCATCACTTGTTTCTTCTCATTTCTATATGGCACAAAATTGTATTTCTCATGATATGAAGAAGAAGTATGACGAGATGAGAGGAGAGGGGGTCTTTGCATCATCTTAGACGCCGTATTTGGTTTTGGAGTGTCTAAGAAACTTGGTTGGTTTAATGGACACTTCATTTGTTTCAATACATCCTAATCCTGTTTTATCACTATCATGCTTTTGAGATAAAATAATACGATCTAGCATGTTAGATCCTGTATCAAACTGTTTCAACATTTTCTCTAAGTCCATATTCCTTGATTTTAAATTTGAAATCTCGGATTTCATTTCATTATTTTGCGTGGTCAATGATGAGATCTCTGTCTTTAATGCATTAATGATGCATGACGACTCTTCTTTTGAATCGTTTAATTGCGACAAGATTCTCATTAGAAGATTCTAACAGCTTCTTGTCTTCAATTAATCGCTTCTTTTCTTTCGCGAGAGTCTTAGTGAATTTATGCAATTCTAAGTACTGACTAAAAAGATCATCATAAGAAGGCTCAGAGTCAGAATCAGAGTCAGATGATACCTCGTTTGATGCTTTGGACACAAAGCATACTTGTGCAGTCTCCTCTTCTGTTTCAGTCTCGGAATCTGACGTATCACTCAAAGTGGAGGCTTTGAGAGCTCGCTTCCTTTACTTAGGTTCTGAGACGAGTCTATTCTTGTTCCGATCCTTGTCAGTGTATTTTTTTGTTTGCTTTTCCTTATTAGGGCAGTCATATGATAGATGTCCAATTTTACCGCATTCATAACATTTAACATCCTTGTCGTTTGTCTTGTTCTTATTTTTTTTAGTCGAAGTAGCCTTAGTTTTGTTTCTAAACGACTTTCTCATGAATTTTCTTAAACCTTTAGCCAATAGAATTAAGTCATCGTTATCTGATTCAGAATCACTATCTTCTATGTGATCGGAAGAAGTAGAGACGTATTCATTTGATTTAAATGCAATAGCCTTACCTTGTTTTGATGACTCCGATTTCCTTATGATGAGTTTGTTCTCATAAACCTTAAGTGATCCAATTAATTCTTCCATCTTGATTGACTTAGTTTCTTTGCTTTCTTCTATTGCCGTTACTTTAGGGTCCCACTCGGATGGAAGGCTCCGCAAGACCTTTTGTACCTTTTCCTGCATAGTAAAGGCTTTGCCAAGAGACTCAAGAGAATTGTAAATGTTATTCAAGTGAAGATCCATATCAACGATAGATTCATTTGGCAATAATTTAAATGACTCGAGTGTGGACATAAGCGTTGATCTTGGACTCTTTTACATGACTAGTGCCTTCGTGTTTCATTTCAAGAATTCTCCACATTTCTTGAGCACTAGAACAATTTGAAACATAGCTAGATTCACTTTTACTTAGTCCATTTAAAAGTAACTGCATAGCCCTAGCGTTCATGCTTAGTCTCTTTTTATTCTCACTAGTATACTCTTGTCTAGGTTTAATGACCTCTAGTGTGACTCCATCTACAGTGGATAACTTTGATGGAACAAATGAATCATCTTATATAATTGACCAAAGATCAATATCAATTGCCATAAGGAAAATTTTCATTCTTAATTTCCATTGAATGAAAGACTCACCGTCAAAGAGAGGAGGCCTTTGACTGGACATACCTTCTTGTTCGGTTTTGAAGTTTGTGGTTGCCATCTCACTTAGATCGTTGGATCCTTATGATGTGAGTGTTCCTGCGCTCTGATACCACTTGTAGGATCTGCAAGGCACCACTAGAAGGGGGGGGGGTTTGACTAGTTGGTGCGGAAAATATGGTTTTTAAAATAGTTTTAAACCAAGAACTCAACTTCTGAAAACAGTTTCTGTTTTCAAGACCAGTTTTAAAATGTTTTGAAAACTAGGTTGCAGGTCTTCAAAAATTCCGAAATTTTGAGAGAACTTAGCCTCAGATGTTCTGAGTATCTCCTAAAATTTTCAGATTAACATTCAACCTCTAACCCCTTGAAAAATCATTGATGGTCAGATTGCGCAAATCTGCCAGAAACGGTAGTCTGATTTGAAAAATTAATTCCTATTTGTACGTAACTCCAAATGCTCTGAAAATTTAAATACTAACCCATTATTAGTTATATTTAAATACATTGAAACATTTTTGAAAAATTCTTTTGGGAAGTTAGTCAAATACGATCAAAGTCTCAACCTTTGCAAGCCTGAAAATCAGACTGCACTAGTCTCAGAACTTTAGACGTTTGAATAACTTATACTTGTCCAAAAGGGTTGAAACTTGCACCAAAAGAACCATAAAACGTGTGGCTATGATTATGGAAAGTTTCGTGATTTTTCAAAATCATTTACTATTTTTACCAACGTGATTAACAATGATAAACAGTGCTGAAACTGAAAGTAAGTACTGAAAGTAAATAATGCCAGGAATTTTATACTGGTTCGGTTATAAACAACCTACTCCAATCTTCGAGGACACCTTCCTCGGTTAGCACTAAACACACAACACAAAGAATACCTTACCACAGGGTTGATAGAGTTACACACCAACTCCAACCCTTTACAAACCTTGTATGAGAATACAGTTGTCACGAACACCACCACCTTGCAAGTGTAAGATTGATCACACCTTGATCAATCTTTTATAATGATAAAGAGTATGTGGTGGATTATATGAAGCCTATTCAAGTATATGAATATGAGTACAATAGGCTTTTAGAGAGAAGCAAGAAAGAGAGTGTAGAAGATAAGGCTAGAACATGTTTTTGACGCTTCAAATTGCAAGACTTGTTCTAGTTTTTGTTTTGCTCTCTTCCTTTCCTTTTAACATTGTGGCCGCCCCCCTTGATGCTACTCTCCTCTTGAAAATTATCTTATAAGTCCTTGGAAGAGTATGTTGCATCATTGTGACATGTCCTTGCTTACTTGGCATCTCCTTATTGGATGATCATTAAGCTCTTGCTTACTTGGCACTCATTGATTGGATGGAAGGTTGTCATCATTTGATAACTAGATAAGTCTGAAATTACACCTCAAAAAGCATGTGCCAATTAGCCATTAAAGCATATAATCATCCCACATAATTAGCAAGACAATTTTCTCCAAATTACCATCCAAAAAATCGGCCATAACACCTTATGCACATGCTAAAATTTCAGAATGTGTAACATTTGCATTTCATTCAAACTATTGCCAAGTTTACTTTCATTTAATCCTTGAAATTAAAGAAGAATTCAATCACCATTTAATACACAATATTTTCATCAATTTTGGAATAAAAATTGCTCACCAATGCAGCCTAGAATTCGGCCATATACATTCCCACACATGCTGAAATTTTCAGCATGTGTGATATTCAAAGATATCACCATTTTAATTCCATAACATATTCAAAATACTTCCATACTATCTCCCAATTAATTCACTTAATTCAAGAAGTAAAATATTGCTCATTAAGGGATAAAAATCGGCCAGCCATATGCACATGCTGAAATTTTCAGCATGTTTTATAATTGTGACAAGATTTGAAATGTTAGCTTTTGTAATTCCTTTCTTTAAGTCACCAACATTGCATGATTTATTCTTGACTAATCAAGTTACCAACAAGACTCCACATAAGCTCCAACATGATGGTATAGGTGTGCATAATAGTTTATACATGTGCTGAATTTTATTTTTGTAATCTTTGTAAAATAGTGCACATTTAATTATACACACATGGTATATTCCAATCATCCCTTAATTGATTTTTCTAGAACACTTTAGAATGTATGAAGTATGTAAAAAGTGTCTAGATACATGTTATATGCCATGTCAAAAATGTTCCATGTGACGTGTACGCAGAAAACCGAATTTTTGACGTTTATCGATTACCCGATCTTTCTCTAATTAAATTCGAACTTTTTGCACATGTTATATATATTATGTTACACATAATATACATAAATTAAACTTTAATATTCAGCTCATAAGGCTGATTAAAGTGGCACCTAAACCATGTGACAAAATTGAAATTGGAATCTCCACAATTTGGCCTTAATGTGGGGTGATTTGTGTGTGCCAACATGGAATGATTTTATGGCTGCACATACCATGTAAGCCACGAAATTTGTGGCCATTTTTGAAGTTTAGGGGCTGGCCATCTATATATGGCAAGTACGTGACACGTTGGCGAAGTTTCAGCATTCGTCCGATACGACAATTTTTGGTTTAGAGGCTTTTAATGTGTCGTATTAAATTTGTCATCACCATGACTTATATCATATGATATAAGACCTGAATACACTCATAAATATGAGTTAAGTATAGTGGTGTGACGTTAACGTACGTAAAATATATAACATGTCGGTAGTATGTTGGAATAAATGTGTATGTGCCTTTTTTTTTAAAAAAATCTGAATATATATATATATATAAATATGGTAAATGGCGTGTAAAGGGGTGTGGAGGACTTTCCTTTCTTCAACTTGTTGCCTTGGTGCCTTTTCCGAATATTGATTCCTTTAATGAACTACTTACTTTAATTAACTAAGTACTTCACTTAATGAACTAGTTTAGTTCATTAATTGTGGCACCTGAAAATAGTTCAAACACAACAAATGTTTGCCATTTGATGTAAGCTTTAAAGCTTCATGGCTCGTTAGTACGACAACATTATGCATGAACTATATAAGGCAAGTTTTATGCAAGTGCGTGTCATGTCATAAAATATGTCATGCATTTCTTTGTAACACGTTTAAATCATGTATTTTGAAATCACTCAAACCCTCTTTTTCTCTACATTAGAATGTAAGTATGGACAGGTATGTTCGTGATGGACTGAGGTACAAAGTTATGATTTTTATGAAATGATGTAAACTTTAATGTTCTGTTCTATACTTGTATCATGCCTCTTTTAATTGTAATAGAGAAGCACTTTATTATGTTCGTTATTATGTTATCATTATTTTGTACCCCGTCTCCCCATGCATGATCCACATGTCGTATCTATTAGGACTACTTGCTGGGCAATTATGTTGTTTTATATCGCTCATACTTGTCCTATCACTTTACTGGTAGCAGGTACTAATATACCGGCTTGTTGAGGACAGACCAGATAGATCATTAATAGAAAGGAAGTGTGTTGAGAGATTATATAGAAGATTTTATTTATGGTATCGTCATGTATTCATAGAAATTCAGTGTATAGCATCGGATGATTTGTACCGAAGTGTAATGTATAGTGATGCATGTCGATTGTATTTTGTTCATGTTTATGTTGCTTCCGCTTATCGATTCATTACTCATGCCGACATGCACATGTATAGTATCGACGCCTTGTACTTCTCGTAGAAGAGTATGGCGGGTGCACTGAGCCGAAACCCTAGTTTCGTGCAGGGCGCTACACCCTCCACAACCGTTGATCTTCACGCCTTATCAGAAAATAGTCGATCTGCGTGTTACGTCCTTCGCTGCTAAAAGTGATCAAATGCGATTCCTTTTTCTTAATGAACGAGTTTATAATTCCTAGGTTATGGGCCGTTGCAAGGTCTAGCAGATCCCTACCCTATTCGTTTCTATCTCCATAACCAAACGCGCTATGTGTTGACTGAAAAATATCGGTATCTTTTCTAATGTGACCGTTAAAATCACTTCCTATACAAATTCGTTTCTCCCTAGGTATTGACTTCAACACTACATCTAATCAATACTAAAACTCTTTCTTCTCCTGTTCTCCTAGTCCCACTTGAGGTGCGTAGGCTCAAATCACTCTTACTACCTCTTTGTTTAGTATTATCATTGACCACATTATATTTTTTTTCCTATGCTTGCCAATATTGTTTTTGGGGATGGGGTGGAGGTATAGGGTGTTAGAAGGGAATGGTAACGTGAGGTTTTGTAAGTTTAGAAAATTAACATTTGATGCATATATTATACGAATTTCAAACTTTCAAAACTTGACAGTCTTCGACATTCGGATTTCACATTGGTGTTAGGATAAAATATTTCGTTTAACATATATTCTCTGTAAGAACGAGTGGGAACTTGAACTGAAGAAATAAATATTCAATGATAAATAAATATTGAATTATTGTGAATTATTATGTGTGTTAGTGGGGATAGTGGATACAAAATATTTACACCCACTAAGGATAGTGGATGTCCAAACATTAACACCCACTAAGGCTATTAACACCCACTAAGGATCATGGTATTAGTGGGTATTAATCCTAAGAAGATGTTACATTTTGTAAATCCTATAAATAGGACAATTTCTTGTAAGAATGTTGACACCGTTGAAGAGATATCATACAATCTTCTTGTTGTTCTCTTTATATTTTTGTTTGAGTTTATAACACGTTATCAGCACGAACGCTTTATCTGCTATAGAAGATCTATCGTGGTAAGAATATTCAATTATTTTTCCCTCACTTTCGTTGCTTCAGAGAATTAGATTCGCCCCTCAAAGGTTTTGTTTTGTATTCAAATTGAAGTAAAGTTTTTCTTTTACATTCTGTTTCGAATTCTGTATTGTGAATTTTCTACTTTACATATTCCAGTGCTCATTCATTTAAGCCAATTTGTCTACTTCTTACTTTTTGATTGAAAATCTGCATATAGCCTGTCCATCTACTTAATAAGCAAATCATCTGGGACTCTTGTTTTATGTGTTTTTTTATTGGGGACAGGGATGTTGCGTCTGTGTATTGTTTCTAAGTTACTATGTATCAGTTAATATCCTTGTGAGGAAGCTGCTTTTTCTAGTGGATGTAAATGAAAGTGATAGTGCCTGAATCTTGAACGAAGCACAGACATTTTTTTTAACTATGTGCTGAGGCGTGAGCACATTACATTGTACATTGCAGAGTTTTATATAGATTACATATAAATCAAACCTGTAGTTTTGAGTGAATATATCATCTTCTGATATATTTTCTTCATGTGTAATCAGACCAATGGCAAACATTACCAAATTGGAATTTGCTGCCCTTGATATTTTCAGGAGAAATTACATGGCATGAGTTCTTGATGCTGAAATCCACTTGATGGCCATGAATTTCGGGCATACAATTAAGGATGATGTTGTGGCTAGTGAGCAAGATAAGGCTAAAGCCATGATATTCATTCGCCATCATCTCCACGACGGGCTGAAATCCGAATACCTTAGGGTGAAAGAGCCTCGGGAATTGTGGAAAAATCTAGAGGAACGATATGATCATTATAAAAGTGTTATCCTCCCAAAGGCTCGATATGACTGGTTGCACCTGAGGTTGCAAGATTATAAAACAGTCAATGAATATAATTCTACTATGTTTTCTATTGTCTCTCAATTGAGGTTGTGTGGTGATAAAGTTACTGATGCTGACATGTTAGAGAAAACATTCACCATTTTTCATGCATCAAATATGCTCCTGCAGCAGCAATACAGGGAACGACATTTTGAAAAATATTCCCAGCTAATTTCATGTCTCTTAGTTGCTGAACAAAATAATGAACTGTTAATGAAAAACCACACTTCTCACCCGACCGGGTCAAAACCATTCCCTGAAGCAAATGCAACTTTTAATGGTCATGGTAGAGGACGTGGTTGTGGTCGTGGTCGTGGCCGTGGCCGTGGTAGAGGTCGTGGCCATGGTAGAAGCTTTGCACCATACCACCAGAAGTGGAAAAATAATGAAAAGCCGCATGAAAAGGCAAAAGCTGCAAAAGATGGTGCAAATGCTAAGCATCAAGATGAGACATGTTATCGATGCGGATCTCACGGGTATTGGTCTCGCACTTGCCATACACCAAAACATTTGGTTGATCTTTATCAGGCATCCCAGAAGGATAAAAGCAAGGGAAAACAAAGTAATTTTGCAGACTTTGGAAACATAGCGGATAATGATGACAACATCCCCAATCATTTTGATGATTTAGATCTTGAAGATTACCTTATGGGCTCTAGTATGGATGGCAATGGAATTCGGTTTGTGGATGATGTTACAAATAACAAAAGCCGGGCATAATTATGTAGAATGTCTAGTTATTTTTCACGATTAGTCACGTTTTCTTTGGATAAGTAGTTATTTAGTTTATGATATCTTAGCATGTAACTTTGTTTCAATTTAAACTTATTTGTTTGCATAAATAAAATTTCGTTGTCGTTTACATTATAACTTCTATTTATGTGTTGATTCTTTGTAATTAAATTAATTATAAAAATTGTATATGCTATGATAGACAAATATTCAAGATGAATGGTGGGGACATTTGTCTGGTTGACAGTGGAACGACACACACAATTCTTCGTGATCGAAAATATTTTTCGACATTGCAATTGACAAAAGCAAATGTTAGTACAATTTCGGGTACTAAATCATTGATTGAGGGCTCTGGAAGAGCAACTATTTTACTACCGGGTGGTACATATATATTGATAAATATGGCGTTATTTTCTACCAAGTCGAAACGAAACTTGTTGAGTTTCAAAGACATACGTCTTAATGGTTTTCATATTGAAACCATGAATAAAGGGAATATGGAATTTTTATGTATTACATACGAAGAATCAGGCCAGAAGCTTGTAAAAGAACAGTTCCCAATTTTCTCATCTGGATTGTATTATGCGACTATACATCCAATAGAATCTAATATTGTTATGAACCAGAAGTTCAATGATCCAACACTATTCATGTTATGGCATGATCGACTTGGCCATCCGAGATCGGTAATGATGCGTAGAATTGTACAAAACTCACACGGACATCCTTTAAAGAACCAGAAGATTCTTTTACCTCGTGATTGTGTGTGTGTTGCTTGTTCACGGGGGAAATTAATCAAGAGGCCATCTCCAATGAAGGTTCATGTTGAATCTCCTATATTTTTACAAAAATACAAGGAGATATTTGTGGACCTATTGATCCCCCTTGTGGACCATTTCGATATTTTATGGTCTTATTGGATGCCTCTTCACGATGGTCTCATGTGAGTTTGCTTTCGACAAGAATAGTAGCATTTGCCAAGCTTCTTGCTCAGATTATACGCTTAAGAGCACAATTTCTGGATTATCCAATTAAATCTATACGTCTTAATAATGCTGGTGAATCTACTTCCCAAGTTTTTAATGATTATTGCATGTCGATTGGGATTGATGTTGAGCATTCAGTGGCACATGTGCATAATCAAAATGGCCTGGCAGAGTCATTTATAAAACGTTTACAACTGATTGCTAGACCTATGCTCTTAAGATCTAATTTACCCATGACAGCTTGGGGATATGCAATTCTGCATGCATCTGCATTAATACGGCTTAGACCCAGTTTATTTCAACCATATTCGCTATTGCAAATGGTATCTGGCCAGCAGCCTGATATTTCACACCTAAAGATTTTTGGTTGTGCGATTTATGTTCCGATTGCTCCACCACAACGGACAAAACTGGGTCCTCAAAGACGTCTAGGCATATATGTGGGTTTTGATTCTCTATCTATTATGAGATATGTTGATCCCCTGACGGGTGATTTATTTAAGGCAAGATATGTTGATTGTCATTTTGATGAGAAAGTTTTCCCGCCGTTAGGGGGAGACAAAGTACCGTTTCCTGAAGAACGACGTGAAATTACATAGAATGTTCCTTCACTTTCTCATCTTGACCCACGAACAAATCAATGTGAGCAAGAAGTAAGAAGGATAATTCATTTACAAAATGTTGCAAATCAGTTGCCTGACGCATTTACTGATAGTCAAAAGATAATAAAATCCCACGTTCCGGCGATGAATACACCAGTTCGACTTGATGTCTCTAAAAGACATGACAATGGTATATCAAAAGTAAGTCTAAAACGTGGACGCCCAGTTGGTGCAAAAGATAAAAACCCTGGAAAAAAAAGGGTACATGTTAATGCTCCAGAAGAGAATACTCCAGCAGAGAAAAGAAGTTCACAACTTGAAAGCGCTATAGAAATTGAAACTGATCAGTCCAAAATTGATAAACAAGTTGCTCCTGAAGAAACAAGTGAACAAAATTTTGAAGAAATCTCTTTGAATTATGTAAGTTCAGGAGAAAATTGGGATAGACAAAAGGTTATTATTGATCATGTTTTTGCTTATGGTATTGCATGTGAAATTGTAAATGAGGATCCTGAACCGAGATCCATTGAACAATGTCGACAAAGAAATGATTGGCCAAAATAGAAAGATGCAATCCAAGCAGAACTGAAATGATTACAAAGTCGCAAAGTATTTGGACCTGTAGTCCAAACCCCCGAAGGGATAAAACCTATTGGATATAAATGGGTTTTTGTATGAAAACGCAATGAGAAAAATGAGATTGTGCGATATAAGACACGTCTTGTTGCGCAAGGTTTTTCACAAAGACCTGGGCTTGATTACGTTGAAACATATTCTCCAGTAATTGATGTAATAACATTACGATATCTAATCAGCCTAGCAGTTGCTAAAAACCTTGATATGCGGTTAATGGATTTGGTTACTGCATATTTATATGGTTTTTTAGATAATTATATTTATATGAAGATCCCTGAAGGATTAAAATTTCCTAAAACATGTGATCAAAAGACACATGGATTATACTCAATCAAATTACAGAGATCCTTGTATGGACTAAAACAATCTGGCAGGATGTGGCATAATCGCCTCAGTGAGTACCTTATTAAAGAACGATATGTAAATAATCCAATTTGTCCATGTGTATTTATCAAGAGATCTGAAAATGGGTTCTCTATAATTGCTGTATACGTTGATGATTTGAATCTTGTTGGAACTCCTGAAGAGCTCACTAAAACTGCTAATTATCTCATGAAAGAGTTTGAGATGAAAGATCTCGGAAAGACCAAATTTTGTCTCGGCCTGCAGATTGAGCATTTGCCTAATGGAATCTTTCTTCATCAATCTACATACACGGAGAAGATCTTGAAGAGATTTTATATGGATAAAGCTCACCCATTGAGTAGTCCTATGGTGGTACGATCATTAGATATAAAGAAAGATCCATTCTGACCACCAGAAGATAATGAGGAATTATTAGGTCCAGAAGTACCTTATCTTAGTGCTATTGGTGCTTTAATGTATCTTGCAAATTGTTCGAGACCAGATATAGCATTCTCAGTGAATTTATTAGCAAGATATAGCTCTACACCAACACGGAGACATTGGAATGGTGTCAAGCATATTTTACGCTATCTTCGTGGAACAATAGATATGGGTTTATTCTATTCAAAGAATTCTGAGTCACAGTTGGTAGGATATGCTGATGCGGGTTATCTATCTGACCCTCATAAGAGAAGATCAGAGAGTGGATATGTTTTTATATGTGGAGGTACTGCTATATCATGGAGATCAGTGAAGCAGACATTAACAGCCACATCTTCCAACCATTTTGAGATTTTAGCATTACATGAAGCGAGTCATGAATGTGTATGGTTAAGGTCGATGATTCAACATATCCAAGAATCATGTATATTATCTTCACTAAGAAAGACTCCGACGATGTTGTTTGAAGATAATGCTGCATGTATTGCTCAAATTAAGAATGTCTACATCAAAGGAGACAGAACGAAGCATATATCGCCAAAATTTTTCTACACTCATGATCTTGAGAAGAATGGCGACATTGATATCCAGCAGATACAATCAAATACGAATTTTGCTGATTTGTTCACCAAAGCACTACCAACAACTACATTTAGAAAGATGGTCTACAACATTGGAATGCTTCAACTCAAAGACCTCTTGTCAGCATCAGGGGGAGTGTGATTACTATACATACTATACTCTTTTTCCTTCGTCCAAGTTTTTATCCCACAGGGTTTTTCTTGGCAAGATTTTAACGAGGCAGTATATCACACTTACCAATTTTAGGAATGTGTACTCTTTTTCCTTCGACCAAGTTTTTTATCCCACTGCGTTTTTCTTGGTAAGGTTTTAATGAGGCATATTCTATAAAATTTGGACATCCAAGGGGGAGTATTGTGAATTATTATGTGCGTTAGTGGGGATAGTGGATACAAAATATTTACACCCACTAAGGATAGTAGATGTCCAAACATTAACACCCACTAATGCTATTAACACTCACTAAGGATCATGGTATTAGTGGGTATTAATCCTAAGAAGATGTTACATTTTGTAAATCCTATAAATAGGACAATTTTTTGTAAGAATGTTGACACCTTTGAAGAGATATCATGCAATCTTCTTGTTGTTCTCTTTATATTTTTGTTTGAGTTTATAACATGAATGATGTTTAACTCATTAATTAAGGTTGAAGTCCAAAAACAAAAAGATCTTTTGTTCGAAAAAATGCAAATATAATAATTTATTTTTCCACATGATTTATTTATTTATATGGTGACGACTTAAAAACAAATAATATATATGCCCCGTTATTTCCCTTTTTGCCCAGGAAGGTTGTGCATAAGCCTGTCCAGCCACTTTGTAGTTTTGGCTGATAGGTTCAGTCAAAATTATTCCTGCTGTAATCAAACAAGTTCACCATGTTTTTTTTATCAAAATAAAAAAATAGGTTTGTAGAACAGTCCACTGAACCGTCAGAAACTTATTGGGTTGTACAAACAGTTTAATTTCTGGTTTGCCATTTCTGAAATAAAATAGGCAAAAATGTGGGAAAAGGCGTTCAACTCCAACGTGTATGTGTGGCGTACCTTTCACGGGACCTATAATCTCCCCTTGACAAAAGTTACGGCATTATACATTTACATAAACATAGACAGACGCACACCACGAAGATATATATGTTCGTGTATATATAGACATCACCATTTTCAGTTTTAAATCGTAATCAAAATCGGAAATGATAAATCAAACCGGGATAAAATGGAAAACGAGACAAAATTGTAATCTAGACCTTAACATGATTTCTTAAACTTAAATCGAAACCGACGGTTTTTTCATAATTAAGAAAATTATTATATTTTATATTAGATAATTTATAAATTTTGGCCTCACTATTTTTATAAAATTTTTGTACTGTTAACTTTAATAGGGTAGATCTGTTATCGCTCCTATATATATATATATATATATATATTTTTTTTTTAAGGGATAAACCGTAACCTAATTTATTATAACTTCAATTGGTTAAACGATCTAGCAGTTTAGGCTTATAACACTGAGTTTGAATGGAAATGTATTTTGTGCATAGTTGAATGAGACCAATTCTCCTTCTCTTATTCTACCACCATTTTTGAGTAAACAAACGCCAGGGGCGATCTTCTTGAAGGTGTTTGGATTAACAAAAATAATGGATGAAAAATCTCCACAAGCTATTTTCACGTTAAATACGCCATTCTTTTCTGATGCCTCGTTCACTATCTCCACACTGAAAATTGGGATATTCTCCTTTGTATGTCCTATTATGCCTTGAGATATTGAAATGTCCCTTGGCTGACAAGCTGAAGTTGTAAAGGGAAACAAAAAGCAAAAAAGAACAAATGCCACGCAGTATTTAGCCATGAAGCCTGGAGTAAAGCCTTTGTTAGGGTAGACACTATTTGGCTTTATTTCTTTTCAGAGGAGTACTCTTAAGAACGATGGTTTTATATATATATATATATATATATATATATATATATATATATATATGTATACATATGTATATATACATATATACACACACATATATTTACTTAGAAAGGTTTTAATGCGATATATCATATATGATTTGGAGACTGATAATCATTATTTCCTTGCATTCGCTTTTTTCTTACGATGACATTATTATGTAATAAGGTTTTCCTCCACCACAAGTGAGGCCATAAATCAATAAAACAAAATTTTCTTTTAAAAAAACACACACACACAAACACACACACACAGATATATATATATATGTATATATATATATATATATTATATGTGTGTGTGTATTCCAACATGATATGTGTTAAAGAATGTGAATAATCGTATTGAGATATTAAAACAATCATTTTCTTTTTACTAATATATCTATACTTATAACTATTTGATCAATTGAATGAGATACAATAACATGTAATAGCGCTATGTAGAATTTGATTATTCAAAATAAAGAGAATTTTAAGTTTAGTAATCATATCTTAAATCGTTTACTCATCCAAGTCAAGTTCAAGTCACTTTTTGTCAAATCTAAATATGATTTAAAGTAAATAATCATTGTAATTTATTAGAAAAACTATTTTTTTTCTTTTTACAAACTTAAACCGTAAACCGATTCAGAAAAACCGGACAAAACCAGAACTATCAGCAAACCAAAACCGGTAAAGCGAAGATCTATATGGTTTAAGTTAAAGACTGTCATTTATTTAAACCTAAACCTATTGTCTTTAAACCGTGGTCATGTCTATATATAGATATTGATGGTTTTGTTTTTCCGAAGGATAATATGTGGAAGATGCTTCATTTGAAAGCCAGAAAAAGGTTAATCGTAAGGGCACGGTATTCCTTCAAAAGGACATAAAGTCACCATTGTGGAAAAAGGTGGAATATTTTGGACAGCCTATCATTTGAATATAAAGTCTTCTCAACTTTGGAACCTACTTTTTCAGCAATACTTGTCAAACGGATCCTGAAGGGACGGCTGCCCATAATCAATCTAAGGGCACATGCCCACGGCTGCATCAAAATTGGTAGCTAAATGAACTATGTCGGTCGACTATAATATGCCAAACTTTAATTTTTCATCACTATGATTCCACTACTTTTGGAAAATGTTTCTTGAATTGGGAAAATTGTGTTATATTGAAATGTGAATGTTTTGATGAGTTAAAAAGATTGATGCATACTTAATAGAAGATTTAAGAAATAAAATCATGAAAACTAAAACATTGATTTTTAAACAGATATTAATGTATAGATCTGCACACGTATCAATTAGTGTACACATTGACCAATAAAAATAGAAGCATACTGACTATACATCAATCTCTAAGATCGATCGATCGATCTAATCAAATAAAAAATGTCATAAAATAAGAAAAGCGACATCGATCTCTAAGCTGAAGACATCGATCGGTCGATATCATGCTAAATTCAACTTTTATCGCTGTTACAAACGGCTTTATTTCTTATTTGAAGTGCTTTCTCTTTCCTTTCTGTGCTAAATTAGATGTGCATTTATTATCGTCTACTCTAACGCTAATCTGAGTGTTTGTATACCTATCTAAGCACTCCTAGGTGGCTGTGATTCACCAATTGAAGAGTAAAACAGTTGAAGACAAGTTGGACTATCCCAAGAGCAATCAATGAAGTAAGAGACACTGGAAAAAGCTGAAAACTGAAATTGATTTCACCTATGTATAGAAGAAGTATTGAAGAGACATTTACACATTTTTTACATACTTCGAACTCTATTCTTTCGTTATCTTAAAAGCTCTCAAGTGCAAAAGTGCTAAAAGCTTATTTAGCCTATATTGCTTGCATTAATTGCTTTATTGTGAGAGCACTGAAATCTAATGGAAGAGGAACTAAACATATTTGTGTCTTCCTTATGATTTAGACTTGATTTCAAAGTGTGGCTCCACTTTTTTTTATTCCAAAACTTATTTGTTGAACGTTCTTAGAACAACTTTATTGAAATTGTAAAGTAGCAAGTAGAAAAATTTTGAAGTTCTTGCTTGTAGCTTACAAGAGGATTCGTTTACAAGAAGAACATCATCAAAGCCATTCGGACAGTTATTGCTGAGAAACCGAGGTTTGAGTGATTTGAAAATGCATGATTTAAATGTTACATATTTCCTAAATGCATGATTTGATTGTTACTTGACATGCGTACGTGATAAATATGCTTTACATATTTATATATATTGTTGTCGTACTAACGTGCGATTAGCGTCAAAGCTTACATCATATGGCAAACATTTGTTGTATTTATACTAGTTTAGTTTATTTAATGAAGTGCTTAAGGAGATGAACTAACTAGTTCATTGAATGGAGATATATTTGGAGACAACTACTTGGCAACAAACTTGAAATGGAAAGTCCTCTCTCCACACTAACCACACACGCCACTTATATTTTTTTTTGAAGGAAAATTTTTATTATAATTATCCCTCACTTCTGGCGGAGGAAAGCCTTATTACAAATTAGGAAAGCATGGCGATGGTAGCAGTATATGATTATCAACATCCAAATATATATGATATGCCGCATTAAAACATTGTCAAGAAAAACCACCCTTGTGGATAAAACCTTGGCGAAGGAAAAAGCATACATATTTATAAAGATGGAATGTTGATAGGCGCTACAGTGAAAAATAAAATAATGTACAAGCCGAAAAGAATACAAAAGTTGCAAAATGAAAGAAAGCCATGTAGAGGTCCACGATTGATGTGCCCTCGTTCCGTCAGAGATAGTAAAGCCGCCAGTGATGAAGCAGACCAATGAGAGTCGGGATCGCGTCCATGCACAAATTAAATATGGGATTGAGTGAAAGCCATATAGATGACACGCTGAAAAGATGAAGGCAACTAAAAGGAGGAACATACCAAGTCTGCCGGCTCCCGAAGAGGGACCGGCAGATGTAGTAAGGAAATACCAATCCATATGGAAGACTTGCAACATTACAGGACCACTTGCTTGCTTGTAGGAGTCCCGCGTCCCAGCAGACAGATACACATCATCAACGCGGCCATCAAATAAGAGTCGCAAGAAATACTATGCAGAAGATATAGTAAGCACCGAGTGAAGCATACATATAAAATATAGGGGAAGGGTAGCGACAACCAGAAAGAAAATCATACCAAGTCCGCCTGCCCCGACTAGAGGACAAGCAGAAATAGTGAAAAAATGCCAATCCTTATGGAAGAGCTAAAAATGGTATAATCGTTGTCCCGTCAAGGTGAGATCCGATGTAGCTAACCAGCATGATGACAGCGTCTCAGCCGGATTCCACTCGAAAGTGACATGAAAATGTCCAAAGCATACATAAAGACCTAAAGAAGCGACGTTATCAGCAATCAACCCAATGTGACAAATAAATAAAACCCAATGAAAATGGCAACAAATCATACCAAACCTGCCTGAACCGTGAAGGGCACAGGCAGAAAAATTCAGGTTGCGCCAATCCATATGAAAGACTTATATTGGCCATGGAACCCTCAAATGTACTGAAGAAAGATCCAGTGAGATGGAACTACGCACTAATGGTTGAAGAGAGCGAGAATTGTAAACTTGAGTGCATGGGTTGAACATAGCATTCTGTGCAAGATAATGTGCCGCCATGTTTGCTTCTCTATAGATATGATGGTAGTCCAAATGATGTAGACGCACTAATGTGTGTAGCAACTGAAGATAATAATTGCCGTGAACCAGCTGAGGGTGCGATAACCGCGATATGAGCAACGCACAATCTGATTCTAGAATAATCGCCCGATATAGAGGAAGAAAATACAATAGTCCAAATAACGCAGCCTGTATCTCCGCATGAATAGGGGAACTTGGTGGTAATCTAAACGAAACTGCTCCAACACATGCACCAGCGTGGTCTCTCAAAATAGCACCGCCTGCACTATAGTGTCTGCCAACTGCTGCGTCCGTATTTAATTTAAACCGACCAGATGGCGGTAACTCCATCGCACTAAAATTGGACGTGGGTTCCGTAGTGGGGGAAGCCAAGGAAAGGGATGGTGCGGACCAGTCAGCAATTTAGAACCCGCTATTGACTTACACCACATTGAGATATCATACTGTATGGTGAACTTTAAGGATGATACTGAACAGTTGTGTGGCTCACCATATACTAGAGATGCATAGGCGCGTCACCCAGTATAAATGATGATTGCTGGGACTATGACTCGCAAAACACCAAGGAAAGTAGAAAAATTCGAACGATACCACCAAGAGAGTAAATATTGTCGGAGCCTCAAGGATGTCGGGAGCGGGCAGTGTAACTTGCTGGCAAAATAACTCCATATCGATCGAATGCCCAGGCAGTATAAAAATATATGATCCACCGTAGCAGACTCCTGCTTACAAAATGGGCATTGGGTAGGGCATGCGACGAAATTACAAGTATAGTCTTCAAATGGTAACGCCGAATGAAATATTCGCCATAGAAATATCTGAATGGTGGGCGAATGATGCTTAAACCAAATAAATTTTGTCGAGAGAAGTGATGGACCGGAAGATCGACATATATCATATGCACTACGCAAAGAGAATTCCCCCGTTGGTGTTAGAGTCCATGTAATGTGTGCCGCCTGACCCTCAGTTTGTGCAATACAGGTAGGATGAATCCTGCAAATGAGTTTCCACACCGGGGAATCTGGTAGCCGAGGCAGATAATCTCCACGGTTACCATATTTAGCATACATGTATTTACTCCAAAGTGTAGTTTGTTGCTGATATGACCACCAAATACGACAATGATATGATTTCTGTAATATGCATAGATTTCGAATTCCCAATCCGCCCTCCTCCCGAGGCGTTGTGATAGTTGCCCAGGATACTCAGTGATGCCTACAACCCCAATAAAATGTTGCCATTTTACGATGTATGATGTGAATTACCGATTTGGGCAGGCCTCCTGCTGCGAGAATATGTAAAGGAAGAGAAGATACAACTGAACACAACAAGACCAGTCGGCCAGCAGAAGATAATAATTTAGAATGCCATACGTGGAGACGATCATCTATGTGCTGTAATAAAGAAACACAATATCTCGATCTGTTAATGCCCTTATGTAAATAGGAACCAAGATATCGAAATGGCAGATGTGGACTCCTCATTCCCGTGATAGACTCGTAGTCACGGCGCTGTTGTGGCGTAATTGCAGCCGATGGAATGAAGCTACATTTCTAAAAATTTATTTTTTGACCAGAGGCATTTTCATACTGTGCCAAGAAGGAATGAAAGCGTCGAAGATTACGCTGAGTTCCACGCAAGAAAACCAAGAGATCATCCACATAAGCTAAGTGGGTAATAGTAAAAGGGACCCTGCCAAGACAGAAAGGTTGTATCGCACCCGATGCTACTAATGATTTTAATCCCCTGCTAAAACCTTCAGATGAAAGAATAAAAAGCAGTGGGGATAAATGATCCCCTTGCTTAACACCCCTGCCTGGCCGAAAGGATGTTGTAGGCTGGCCGTTAACCAGAACTGATAATGTGGTGGAGCGCGAATGATTCAAAATGAGGCGAATGAAAAACTCAGAAAATCCAAAAGTACGAAATAGCCTCTCAAGATATTCCCAGCTGACGCGGTCAAAAGCCTTCATTATATCTAGCTTCAAGCATAGCTGAAGACCGCCTTTATCCAACATATGTATCATCTCTCTGGCCATTAGTACTTGCGTGGAAATGTCAGAGCCTGGGAGAAAGCCAGTTTGCTCTGGCGAAATTATTCTTGGGAGCCAGGTATTGAGTCTAGTAGCAATGATTCTCGTGCAGACCTTGCTCAGAAAGTTAGTGAGACAGATGGGAAAATCACTAAATGTGTCCGGCGATGGCTTTTTAGGGATTAATGTGATAAGAGCACTAGCTATGATAGTAGGCTGAGGGATGCCAAGGAAAAATTCCTGGACTGCCTTAACCACATCAGTATGAATAATTGACCAGCAGGAACGATAAAAATTACCATTGAATCCATCAGGGCCTGCTGCGCTATGGGGGTCTAAATGCCAGACTGATGCCTTAACTTCCTCTTCAGTAGGAATCTTTGTAAGCATCAAGTTGTCCTCTGCTGTAATTAGGGATGGTATATTATTGAGCACGGCCTCATAACTGTGCGTGTCTTCCCGCGTGAATAAGGAGGTGTAAAAAGCCACAGCTTCGACCTTAATAGATGCAATATCAGTGCATAATCTGCCATCAGATGTACGGATTTGCTGTATACGCAGTTGAGTACACCGACCTTTAACTATAGAATGAAAATAGCGTGTGTTTGCATCCCCATCTTGTAACCATCGAACCCATGCCTTCTGTTTCCAATAATGAAACTCATATAACAAGGCTTGAAGATATTCCGCCTTTGCTTTGTGGTATACCTCACGGTTCGCCTCTGTAGAGTCAACGTCCCAAGCATGCTCAGCTTGAGCCATAAACGATTCCGCATTCTTAACATTGGAAAAGATATTCCCAAAAATTTCCTTATTCCAACTATGTACATCCTTCTTCAGTCGGAACAACTTCGCATAAAAGCCATACATCCCCCCTGTTGTTGGATAAGATGTCCAAGCAGTTCTCATATAATTATGAAAGTCTGGATGATGCAACCAGGAGTCTAAAAAACGAAAAGATCTGCGTCCCTCGGTATTACCCAATCGGCATGAAAATAGTAATGGGGTATGATCTGAAGAAACTCGGGGTAGGTGTGAAAGCCGTGTGTCTTCAAAAACATCTTGAAAGGAGGAGTTAAAAAATAACCAGTCTAGCCTGCGACTGACTCGACCAAGTCCTCTACCATCTGTCCAAGTATATCGCGGCCCATGATACTGTGGAGAAATTAGAGAACATGATTCAATACAATCATTAAAATCCTGCATGGACGAGATGGACGGTTGAGATCGGCCTGCATGATCCTCCAGAGATCGAAAAGTATTAAAATCGCCCCCAATAATCCAAGGCATGTCATTGGATTCCGAAAAAGAAGATAGTGAATGCCATAGAGAGCGACGCTGGGATAATGTATGATTGCCATAGACCACTGATAAGACAAAATGCTGTTGAAGCTAGCGGAATAAAAAAGTGAAGTGAACCACCTGATTTTGATCCTGCGAACTAACCAAATGGTAATCCGTGTCACGCCAAAATAACCAAATACGTTCTGATTGAGAAAAGAAATGATTAGAAAAGCCAATATCCATAGCAAAACGAACTATATGAGATGGTGAATGCTTCGGTTCAATCACTGCTACTATATTTAATTGATGTTCATGTATCAAGTTATGCAATCTAGGCAAAGTGGCACGCATGCCTCTTATATTCCAGATTAATATATTCATTCAGATAGAGTAGTATCACTTCCCTGGATTGCATGCGACGCACTACGAGTTAAGATTAGGGGTGTACATGGTCCGGTCCGGCCGGTTTTTGCGTATGTTACCAACCAAACCGTTTTTAACGGTTTTGAAAATTAAAAACCGGAACCGGACCCAAACCGGTCAAAAAACTGTTTGACCGGTCCGGTTTGGTTTGGTTTGGTTCCGGTTTTTTCCGGTTTCAAATATGCCGACTGGAATTACATCCCGAAACTGGAAATTGCACCCCGAAACTGGAAATTCCAACATACAATCAGAAACTTCCTGCCTTTCTACCTTAATGATAATTTATTTTACAATCACACCAGCAGGGAAGGAACAAAAAAAACTACCAGGTTAAGATAGGTCCATTTCCACATAAGCTACTACTGCAATGCATCGGAAAGACCAATTGGACCTTAAAAGGCTCAAAACAGATAGTATAGACAACTAAATGGAAACGATATTACTAGACATCTTAGTAGTTACACGGACAAAGTTTGTGAGTTCCATAATAGAAAATTGACCAACCATTCTCAACTTCTTGGTTACGCTCAGAGAAAACAGGGGATCTGCTTTCATTACAAAGCAAAAAATAACAAAAAAAGGTAAAAGAAAGAACTAAGTTGCTGTAATGCTGTGTAATGTGTATCACTCAATTTCAATTTTGTGTAAGACCTTTCATTGCAACACAAAACTGAAAGGAAGTCGACTTCTGAATCGTAGCATACCGGAAGTCTTAACGATAACCTAAACTGAGATTATATATCATGCACCAGAAGGTATTGTGAGAAATAAATTTATTCGCTAAAATATCGCTAAAATAACCATTGAATATTCGAATTTATGTTTTGATAGACAGACATTGCAAATATGTATGGATGCGCATGCGCGTGTTTTACCTCTGTTTGCAGGCTGCAGAGGCAAAGTATTGACTTGACTTGGTCCAGGTTTCTTTTTTCCTCTGTTTTTGAAGTAGTGTTTTAACTTTTAAAACCTGCCATCAAAAAACCGAAAAATTAAGCAAGAACACCACAAAATGTAGATCAAAACAAGGTGATGTTGAAGGGATGATGGTGCAGCACAGCAGCAGGCACCAACGATTAACGCAAGTTTTGAAAAATAACGAAAACACTGAAGAACTTCAGTATTTTCACTGAAGAACAGAAGCAGCCTTCGAAATGGAGTCCAAGACGGGATCTTTCACTTGGTCCTTCGAATACAATACTCAAAGAGTCGAAGTAGAAGAAGCTAGAGGGAAGGAATCAAGGAAAGGAAGAGAATTCAGTGACAATTGGTAATCGAAAAGATGAAAATTGAAGAGGGGGAAACCGGAAACGAAACGGCGACAAGATGGACGACTGATGGAGGGAGGCCGGAGGGGGAACTGGGAACTGGGAGGGATTGCTTTCGGCGCTCGGTGCAGAGTGCAGACCTAGGCTAGAACAGTGAAGAAAAGAAAAGAAGCTTCTAGGTCTAGAATTTAGTAATAATTAGTATAATATTAAAAATAAAAAATAAGTATAATATATAAATATTTAATATAATTAATTTAAAATGGTCCGGTCCGGTTTTACGGTTTTTCATTTTCTAAACTGGAACCGAACCGGAAAAGACGGTCCGGTTTTTCCTTAACATGAAAACCGGCTGCTAAACTGTGGTCCGGTTTAAAACGGTTTGGATCGGCCCGGTTTGGTTTTTTGGTCCGGTTTTTAGAAATTTTGTTCACCCCTAGTTAAGATTGTGGAGGGGGGGTAAAGGTGGGAGATCCTTTCTTGCACGATGCTTACGACGAGGAACAACAGTAATAAACTCTGCATTCTCAGCAGAATCCTGCAGGCGAGATAATAATACATTGTCGTCCGGTGATGTAGGAATCATCTCCATACGCCTGACCACTTCTGCAGAGACAGTAGCTACCTTTGTTTGCTGATCATGCTCTGGCAACTCATTGTCAGAGCAGTGTCCAAAATCATAATTTTCAGTATCCTGGGGAGCTGTCAGGTCATCAGCCGGCGGCAGATCATCACCCACATGCAACGGAGGGTCAACAACTGAAGCATCTTGCGTTGGCAAGTCAGTCGACTGAGCTTGAGGATTGACAGAAATATTATGCAAAGGATCATCTGTTGTGGTCGGGTTGCAGCCTTCTTTACGTTTAACAGGCGTCCAGCGTTGTGTCCTGGGACGGGGTGGTGGAGGCAGTTGCGGAGGCGGTATAGGGGCCTTCTCCTTTGGACGACAGTCTGAAACTGCATGGTCGAGTCTTCTGCATGAGGTGCAAAATTGAGGCAAATCTTCATAAACCACAGATTGTAAGATCATTCGATTTTTTGCCTGCAAATATATTTCTGAGGCAATTCTTGAGAGACATCCACTTCTACACATACACGTGCGACAGACGGCCTTAATCCATCCGCCGTCGCAACATCAAGCTTGATCGGTGTGCCTATGGTGCGAAAATTTCAAACAATGAGTCTCGGTGATGAAGATGAATTGGTAAGCCTGGAAATGCAATCCAAACCGGGACAATTGGAACATCAGCAGCGGGATCAAAATCAACAGTCCATTTTGTAATACGCATGTGACAGCCGGATATGTGCCAGGAACGGCGATAAAAACACCTTAAATAATCGGCTTCATTCCGAAAATTCAAAAGGATGTGCGTTTGATCTATAAGCATGATGCGCAAATCATGATGAAATCCAATCTTTTCAAATACCTCGCGTATCACCTTCAATGGAGGTCGGCCATTCAAGAAAGTGCCTACAAATGAATGTCTGAATGGAGCAGCAAGAGCATCAATTTCCGAATCGAGAAATGAAATCATTGGGATGCCCTTGTATCGCGATACTGTTTTCGGCGATATAGTAATACGCTGAGAGGAGGTTTCGCCCGCAACCACTGCTGCGAAGGAGGGCAGTGTTGATGAAGCCATCGCAGTTGACCGGAAAGATTTTTGCTTTAAGGGATTAATGGTGTGATCAAAATTGAGGGAAGAAAAGAAGATTGTGGAACGGAAGAACAGCGGCGGCAGCAGAGCCACAATGCCGGCGACGTGCCTCAGTTGTGCTGCAATTCCACAATCGCCGGAGCCATATCGCGCATCATATCTATATATATATATACACGCCACTTATATATATATATATATATTATATCCCTCCACCACAACGGAGGATATCTTTAAATAATACATGCGCGGCTTCATTTAAAATATATATATATATATACATATTTTTTATAACGACGAATTATACGTTACTATTCCAATGTTCCACCGACACGTCATACACATTATAAACATACATCGACATCACACTACCATATACACATCATATTTGTGAGCATATACAGGTCTCATATCATACATTACAAGTCATATTGTTACCATAATTATGTCGACAAGTCACGAGTCCATAAACCAGAAATTGCCTCATCGGGTGACTACCAAACCACCCAAAAATACTTAGAAATTTCGTGCACCGCATGTCAAAATCAGCCCCAAAGTCATACCATGTTTACACACATCAATCACCCATAATTTGGCTTGATTTGTTGAAAATTCAAACTCAAATATTTTTGTCACATGGGAATTTTGTTACCTCAGCCATCGGAGCTGAAAATACACTTTATTTCACGTATATTATCTATGACATAACATATATTACATGTCTAAGATGTTTGAGATTAATCAGATCGTGTAATCGATGAAAGTCAAAAATTCAGTTTTCTACACTTCTGCATATATAGGATGGTTTTGGTGTGTATGTAACATGTATCTCGACACTTTTTACACATCCAAGACATACTAGAGTATTCTAGAAAAATAAATTAAGGGTTGATTGAAATTTACTATATGTGTGAAGATTATGCATCATTATTTGACAAAGTTTACACAAGAAATTTCAGCACACGCAGCTGATGTTTACACGCCATTTAAACATTATTTGGAGCATAAGTGGAGATCTTTTGGCACTTTAATTAGTGGAGGATAAACCACATATGATTGGTGACATTGAAGAAGGCAAGACACACATGGAAAGATTTCAAAATCATACAAAGTGATGAAGTTTTCAGCACATGCTTCCTTGGCCGATTTTATGACATAATTTTAGATTAGAAACAAAAGATGGAGAATGTGATGTGTTCAAGATTGTCAAAGCTAGAGATCGAAAGAGGCAAGACCTAGGAATCGTGAAGTTTATAAAGGGAGAAGATGGACATATTTTAGTCAAAAAACAAGACATCAAGGGGTAATGCCAAACATACTTTCACAACCTTTTCAAAAGCGGAAGGGTCGACCACGAAGAAAGAGAAAGAAGCACTACCCAAAAACGACAACATAATAACTGCGATTGTAGTAGCATCACACAAGGAGAGTGAAGAGAGCACTTAAGAAGATGGGAAGAGCTAAGGCAGTTTGCTTGTATAACATACCCATTGATGCATGGAAGAGTTTGGGAGAGGAGGGGGTTTAATGGATAATTACTCTGTTCAACCTTATTTTCGAAATAGGAAAAATGCCAGATAAGTAGAGAAGGAGTGTAGTGGTCCCTCTATATAAGAAAAAAGGAGACGCACAGTATTGTGGGAATTACAGGGAGATTAAATTGCTAAGTCATACTATAAAGTTATAGAAGAGAGTAATAGACACTAGAATTGGGAAAGAAACTCAAGTTACGGTAAACCAATTTGGTTTTATGCCAGGACGGTCAACTATAGAGGCAATACACATTTTAAGGAGATTGATGGAGAAGTATAGGGAGAAGAAGCGCGATATACATATGGTTTTCATCGATCTTGAAAATGCGTATGATAGTGTGCTACATAAACTGATATGAGATAGTCTGGATGCGAGAGGAGTTCCTTTAAAGTATATAGACATAATTAGGGATATGTATGCTAGGACGAAAACAATCGTTTACACGCCTGTAGGGAATACAAACTTCTTCCCTGTGGAGGTAGGCCTCCATCAAGGGTCCGCTTTGTGCCCATTTCTTTTCGCAGCTGTCCTAAACTAGTAGTCAAAGCCGATTTAAGAGACGGTCCCATGGTGTATGCTTTTTGCTGACGATATTAGCCGCACAAAGTAGACATAACCTGAGTATGAGACTAGAGGAGTGGCGAGGTGCTTTAGAGAGAAAAGGCCTAAGGATTAGTCGTTCTAAGAATGAGTATCTGCATTGCGACTTCAGCGGCACAACCGACGATGAGAATAACCAACTCACCATCGGGAGTCAAGTGGTCCCAAATGTTGAGAAAAAATGTTTGAGTGATTCACAAAATGCATGAGTTAAATAACACGTGTTAAAGAAATGCATGACACAATTTATTACTTGACACGTTTTTGTGACAAACTTGCCTTATATACTTTATATATAATGTTGCCGTACTAACAAGCCATGAAGCTTTAAAGCTTACATCAAATGGCAAACATTTGTTGTGTTTAAACTATTTTCAGGTGCCACCATTAATGAATTAAACTAGTTCATTAAGTGAAGTACTTAGTTAAATGAATTAAGTAGTTCAATAAATGGAGATATATTTGAAGAAGGCATGATGGCAACAAACATGGAAATGGAAAGTCTCCTCTCCTTATAGTCCACACGTTTTATATATATATATTATATATATATATATATATATTATATATATATATATTTAGATTTAAAAAACGGCTCTGGTGACTACCCTGCGATACGACGGCCTCCATCATCGCAGCTTCTGTGTTCGGCGGCCAACGGCCGCCGTTAACCTCCTCTGCACCATCTTCTTCTACCATCGGCCAGCCGCACCCGATGGACAATCCACTTGCTGATCCGATTTCAACTAATCCATCTGCGATTGCCAAAAAATGATACGCTTCATTATTTTCAACATCCGCTGTGCCGATCGCCGACAAGCAAATACAACGCTATAAGGGCGCTCCAATGATACAATTTTCCGACGATGAAGTGGCAGCATTGGCGGTGCCGTATCGTCATGCACTGGTTGGATCTTTTTGGTATGGCAGAACTACTTCAGCCACCATTCATGCTAGTATGGATCGTATCGGGTTTACAGGTAATCTCAAGATTGGTCTCCTTAATTCCATGCATATATTAATTCACTTTGATCAGGAAGCAGATTATCTACGGTGTTTTGCTCGACAAAGTTAGACCATAGCAGGAAAATATATGAGAGCGACAAAATGGACACCAGATTTTGATCCGAAAATTGAAGTCCCAATCGTTCCTATTTGGGTATCACTGCCAGGATTGCCTGTGCATTTTCATCAAAAGGACGCTCTTTTTCAATAGGGCACATGCTGGGCACTCCGATGAAACTAGATGCAGCTACAACCTTGGTTTTGCGTCCTTCAACGGCACGTATCTGTGTAGAAATTGATATTTCTCAAGAACTTCCTTCAAGAGTGCATATTCAACTTTCATCTCGTACAATCACGCAGTCCGTTGTATATGAAGATTTGCCTTCCTACTGCACCTCCTGTTATCGGCTGGGGCACAAGGTGGCAGATTGCGGTAAACAGGATGTCACAACACCAGTTGAACCACCCCTGGCCACAATGGCGAAACCACCAAAATCGAAAGAAGCTGCTTCAAAACGCTGGACTCCCAAAACGCTGGAACCAGATCACATTCCCTCTAAAGAACAGCCGGCGTCAATATCGTTACGATCACCAGATTTATTCCCTGCTACCGCCGTTACTTACTCACAGAATTTGACACGTCTCCGTGAAATAGATGACTGTTTATTAGCAAATTTGCCTGAAAATTCTGCTCTTTATATTATTTCGGATAGTCAAGTTGAGATTGATAGGTCTCAACATAAGTCCACTCCCATTCCTACAGATAACGATATCATGGAATACATTGCTAATCTAGTTCAGTCCGTTGTTATCGACCTTGCCTCACAGGACCATCTCCTATTAACACCTCCTACATCTGGTGAGGCAAGAGATTTTCAAGTGCTGCCCCGCCTCTTACGACGTCAAAAACGGTTGGTAACTCCTTTATCTCCTCCACTTACTCGTTCTAGGGCTGCCCTCTCAAACTCATTTGAAGTACTATACGATCAATGAAGATTTTGTTATGGAATGTTAGAGGGCTCCGTACTTTTGTTGATAGGGTTTTGTCTTTAACACGATGTTATCATGTCCATGTTTTGGTGATTATTTAACCCAAGTCAAGTATTTCAACGCTTACGCAATATCGGCTGAAATTCATTTTTTCACATGCTATATCAGCTTGTAATGAACATATCTAGATTATGTGGCAAACTGCGGTTCTTCTCTTAGAAGGCGAATGTCAGGGGGAACAAAATCATTCCATGTGATTTAAGTGGTTGGCGTCGGGTGACTCTTTTTGGGGTACATTTGTTTATGGTTTGCATACATTGACGGCACATAGGCTGTTGTGGTCTGATCTAGTTCACATGCATAGTACTCTTGACATTCCATGGTTGATTGGCGGCGATTTCAACACATTTTTATCATTGGATGAACATAAGGGCTGTTCCTCACCATCTCTACGCTCTCTTGATGATTTTACAGATTTCGTCGATGCATGCTCTCTTCAACACATCGCTTTTCAGGGCTCGCCTTTTACATGGAGTGATGGTCATGGTCTGAGAAGAGTATAGCGTCGCTTGGATCGTTTTTTGTGTTCAGCAAATTATTATGATCTCTTTTCTTTGGTGTCCTATCAACATCTCAGTAGGGCTACCTCTGATCATGCTCCTTTACTTCTCGAATGTTCATTAGATTCTAATTCCACAGCATCTGCCTTTCGGTATTTGGATGTCTGGGCTACACATGCAGATTTTGACAGCTTCGTCTACCATCACTGGAAATCTTTCTCTACTGTCGGAGGCATGCGAGGCTTTTATTTCAAATTAAATCAGCTTAAAAAGCATTTACGAAGATGGAATAAGGAGGTCTTTGGGAATGTATTTGATACGGTGGCTGAGGCAGAGGCAAACACATTGCGTTGTGAAACAGCTTACGATTCATCTCCTTCAGAGGACACACAGACTGCGTATCATCGAAGCATGGCCACCTTACGTTTGGCTCAATCTAGGGTGCTATTGTATTGGAAACAAAAAAGCAAATGTCAAATGGCTTCAAGAAGATGATGCAAACACAAAATTCTTTCACCAAACTGTGAAAGAAAGGCGTCGCCGGCAAATGATCCGTCGAATATTGAAGCCGGATGGAGGAGAGTGTGTTTCTACAGCAGAAATTGAAACAGGTGCAGTGCAATTTTTCCAAACATTGTTCACGGAGGAAGGAGTCACCTCAGGTCATTCTATATTGTCTTACATTCCAACGTTATTATCTGAGGATGAAAACGTTACGTTGATGGCTATACCGGATATATTAGAGGTGAAAACTGCAATTTGGGATCTTAGCCCCACGAGTGCAGCTGGACCTGATGGATTCCCAGGCTCTTTCTATCGTCGTTTTTGGCCACTTATACAGCTGGATGTGCATAAAGCAGTGCAGGAATTTTTCTTGGGCATTCCCCCACACCGACAAGTGGCTGCATCGCTTATTATCTTAATACCCAAGGTAATTAATCCTCAAACGTTCTCTGACTATCGCCCCATTTGCTTGACAAATTTTTTAGCCAAGGTGATCACTCGATTAGTTGCTACTCGTTTGACAAAGCATTTACCTCGCCTCATTTCTCCAGAACAGTCGGGCTTTCTGAAAGGTAGGGATATAACTGAACAAGTATTATTAGCACAGGAAATGGTGCATGTCTTGGACCGGCCGGTACGTGGTGGTCATGTTATTATTAAGCTTGATATGGCTAAAGCATTTGACAGAGTAAATTGGTCCTATCTTTGTCAGGTTTTGTTGAAAATGGGCTTTCATGCGCGATTTGTTCGTATTATTTTAAATAATTTATCTGCTACGAAGTGCTCAGTGCTCATTATTGGAAAGCCAGCAGGGTTCTTTCCAGTCTCCAGAGGGGTTAAGCAAGGGGGTCCTTTATCTCCGTTATTATTTATACTTGTGGCAGAAGGCTTTTCTTGTGGGCTTAAATCATTGATGTAGAATGGCACAATTGTTGGATTCAATGCTGGTCGGGTACCTCAAATGTCACATTTGGGGTTTGCTGATGACTTAGTGATCTTCCTTAATGGCTCAGTTGCAAACTTGCGGCGGTTCATATCCTTTTTAGATGATTATCACCACGTATCAGGATAGTTAGTCAACTTCCATAAAAGTCAAGTGGTCGTAAGTGCAAGCGTTTCGGGAACTCGGGCTTCACACACACTAGGCATGCGGTTATCACAGCTGCCCATGAAATACTTGGGGTCATATTTATATAAAGGTATTAATCGAGCCTCTTATTGCACATCTTTGATTGCTCATGTAGATGCAAAACTGAATTCATGGGCTTCCAAACTATTATCCTTTGCGGGTAGATTGGTTTTACTTTGGCGTGTTCTAGGATCTATGCCACTGCATATTATGGCAAGTTCCAAGCTGCCGAAAAGTGTAATACAAGAAATTCATAGATGCATGGCAAATTTTCTTTGGAATGGTCAGCATCATTGGCGAGCTTGGTACACCATCTGTTGTTCCGTTGATTATGGGGGCTTGGGAATTCGTGATCTAGACTTTTTGCAGCATGCTTATTACAGCCTTTTATGGTGGCGTTATCACACCTCAAACAGTCTTTGGGCCACTTACAGTCAAGCACGGTATGGAAGAAGGGGGACAGTCTCCGCTATCTTGTACGATTCTCCCACTTGGAAGCGCATTTGTAGAGTGCACTCATACATGGAACAGCATGTTACATATACGCCTGAGGGAATTTCCTGGACTGCAGACTCGGAGGGGCAATTTTCACTGCGGTCGGCATATAGCCAATTATGCGCTCATTTGACCCCTCTTGATTACTCCAAGTTTATCTGGTGGCCGACGTTGCCTTCTGGAGCAAAACTTTTTTTATGGAAACTCTGGATGCATGCGTTGTCTCTCGTTGATAACTTATGCGCATGGCAAGTACTTTTACCATCGCAGTGTGCCTTCTGCAAGGCCCACTCGGACAACCAAGATCACATTTTCCTAAATAGTCCACACATTCTGCCACTCTGCAAGAACTTTCTATTATGTTCTTGGGGCCTTTTCCCTGGCGATCAACAATTCAAGCTTACTTAATTCGTTGGTGGCACACATCTTCGGCCAATACTATGCTTGGCCAGTTACGAGCCACGGCTCCAACACTTGCAATCTAGGCCATTTGGAAGGAGTATACTGCTATACGATTTGGCGACAATTCTTTTTCGTATAGACATTTGTTTGAGCGCACTCGTGAACAAATATATACTTGGCGTTTGTCCACTAAGGGCCGAAAGTTTTCCAAGACTTTGTCTCATCTGGTGAATCTGAGATTTTCGCCGCCATTGCTTCAAAGAAGGCATTGCCTAGTTCGCTGGGAGTTGCCCCCCACTGGTAGGTTTAAACTTAATGTGGATGCTACGGTAGGAAGGTTAGGCGCTGCAGCGGGAGCCATACTTCGTAATGACTTGGGAGAATTTATCTCGGGCGTTGCTTTTTCACTCCTTTTTACTACGCCGTTGAGTGCCGAGCTTATGGCATTGACTTATAGCCTCTTATATTACATGCGCGAATATGATAGGCTCATTATGGAGACTGACTGCCGTATGCTATTATCCTTACTATCACGCCTAGATCATTATACTGGCACTATTTTGAAAGATCTGCGTCGAGCTACTAATGTCCTTTGCATCAATGCATCCACACTGCAACATTGTCCCCGTGAAGCGAATACGGCAGCACATACTTTGGCACGTCATGGTCTGCATGCATCGGGTGCACTTGTATTTTCCTCGATAACAGCTTTACCATGCGAGGTTCGGGGAGCTATTCTATTAGATCCTTCGATACCACACTTGCGTCTTTAACTATTGTCTCCCATTGGGTTGGCTTTCTTGCGTTATTGTTGCCTCTATCATTTATTGGTATAGGCAACGTCGGTAAGTTTCCATTCTATGATTTCTCTTTAGCTTATACTTACCCCATTGCTACAGATAAATCTGTTTTTTATGTTCTTGCGAGGATGCTATCTTCTGAATGGCGCCACTATCAAACCCCCACACAGCGGACTTCTTTTGTAGTTGCCTGTATTCCTGATAATACAGGCAACATGTGTACGTCTCTGAATTGTGGTACTATATCCTTTATATTCACATCATTATGTTTCCTGATCCTTTTTTTTGGAGGAACATCAAATTATAGAGTGATTTTGGCCAGCCTTGGAGAGCCCTATTGTCCGACAGTTCTGCCTCTATCGCAAAGAAGACTTGCCCGCCCAAGATCTGCATTGCCCCACTCAACTACTATCGCTTATATGGTTTCTGTTGCATTATATATTCATAAAAAATTTGTCTTTACATACTGCAGCTTTTATCATTTTTTTACACAGGAGCTATTGTACAAATTTTACATTTCAGTTATTATTTTGTAGGAGAGTCTCCTACAGACCATGTAACCACGGTATTCCTCTGCCACAAGTGAGAGCAAAATATTAATAGAACGCCAGACGGTACCGCCCGTCTTTCACTAAATATATATATATATATATATATATATATATATATATATTCAGATTTTTTATAAAAAAGCACATACACATATATTCCGACATACTACTGACACGTTATATATATTACGAACGTACATCAACGTCACACCACTATACTCACCTCATATTTATGAGTACATTCAGGTCTTATATCATATGATATAAGTCATGGTGATAACAAAACTATTACGACACATTTCAAGGTTATAAACCAAAAATTGTCGTATCAGCTGACTAACGAAACTTTGCTAACGTGTCACGTACTTGCCATATATAGATGGCCAGCCCATATACTTCAAAAGTAGCTACAAATTTCGTGGCTCACATGTTCAAATCAGCCATAAAATCATTCCATGTTGGCACACACAAATCACCCCCAATAAGGCCAAATTGTGGAGATTTAAATTTCATTCTTTTATGTCACATGTGGCGCCATTTGTCTCAGCCATTAAGAGCTAAATATTAAAATTATTTTATGTATATTATGTGTGACATAATATATACATATAATATATGCAAAAAGTTTGAATTTAATTAGAGAAAAATCGTGTAATCAACGAAAGTCAAAAATTAAGTTTTCTACGAACATAACACATGGAACGTTTTTGGCATGACATGTAACATGTATCTAGACATTTTTTACATATTCAAGATATATTAAAGTTTTCTAGACCATTCAAATTAGGGCTGATTGGAATTTATCATATGTGTGAAATTATTGTGCATTATTTGACAAAGCTTACTAAAGTAAAATTTCAGCACATGCACATTGGTTCTACACGCCATTCTCAGCTATGATGGAGCCTAGATGGAGCTTATTTGGCACTTATTTGGAACCTTAAATGGTGGAAAATAAGCCACACATGATTGGTGACATTGAAGAAGGCAACACATAAGGAAACAATTCAAAATACAACACATGCTGAAATTTCAGCACATGTTTCTTTTTATGGCCGAATTTCAGCATTATTTTGTCTTCAATTTGAGTCCAAAATTGAAGAGATTGAATGGTGATTGTTTGGTAATATTTTGAATACTTTTTGGAACATGTTTTGTATGTTTATTTCAGATTTTACAGCCAAGTCATCCATCTAATCATGTTGTGCCAAGTGAGCAAGATGGTGTCATATCTACACAAGGCAATCTTCCAAGGGAATTAAAGAGAATTTTCAAGGATGGAAGAGCCCTAAGAGGGCGTCCATGAGGTGATTAAAAAGAAGAGAAGAGAGCCAAACAAAAGCAAGGCAATTCTCATAATCTATCAAGTGAAAAAGGAGTCTCCTACTTTCCTCTTCTATATTTCTTTCTTCTTCTTCTTCTTCTTCTCTCAAGACTATCGTTCTTATATTCATTATATTGAATAGGCTTTGATTAGACCACCATACACGTTTAAATTGTAAAAGGTTGATCAAGGTGTGATCAAACCTTCATCCGTTCGGTGGTGCTGTTCGTGATCGGTGTGATTGATTGTATTGTTTGTAAATGGTTGGAGTTGGTTTGTAACTCTAAAAAACCTTGTGGTAAGGTCTTATCTTGTGATTAGTGATAACCGAGGAAGGTGTCCTTGAAGACTGGAGTAGATTGTGTTAACCGAACCAATATAAAATTCTTGGTGTTATTACTTTCAGCACTTTACATCGTTTTCATTGCATTAGTAAAAATATCAAACGACTTTCAAAAATTACCAAACTTTTCAGAAACATAGCCACACCTCTTTTATTTCATTTGGCGCAAGTTTCAACTCATTTGGATAAGTATAAGTCAATCAAAAGTTAAAAGTTCTAAGACAAGTGCAATCTGGTTTTCAGACTTGCAAAGGTTGAGAACTTGAACGTATTTGACATACTTCACAAAGGAATTTTTCAAAAATGTTTCAACCTATTAAAATAAATACCTTAAGGGGCTGTTATTAAATTTTTAGACCATTTGGAGTTACGGATTAATCGGAATAAATTTTTCAAATCAGACTACTGTTTCTAGTAGATTTGCGCAATCTGACCACAAATGATTTTTCCAAGGGTTAGAGGTTGAATTTTGATCTAAAATTTTTAGGGGATACTCAAAACATCTGAGAGTAGAATCTCTCCAAATTTCAGAATTTTTGAAGATATGTAACCTACTGTTTCAAACTTTTCAATTCAGGATCTGAAAACAGAAACTGTTTTCAGAAGTTGGGTTTATGGGTTAGAATATTTTAAAAACCAAATTTTCTGCACCCACTATTCAACCCCCCCTTCTAGTGGTGCCTTACAGGTCCTGCACCAAATGTAAGTTCAAGTACCTAGGATCATTTGTAAAGAAAGATGGAGACATAGAGAGTGACGTAGCACACAGAGTTCAGGTTGGTTGGTGTAGGTGGAGGGCGGTCTCAGGGGTACTGTGTGACAAGGATTTTCCAACTAAATTAAAGGAAAAAGTTTATAGGGTGGCAGTGCGGCCGGCAATGTTGTATAGAACAGACTGCTGGGTCATCAAGAGGACACAGTCACAGAAGATAAAAGTGATAGAGATGAGGATGATGAGGTGGATGTGTGGGCATACAAGGTAAGACAAGACAAGAAATGAGGTATACAGAGAAAGGTTAGGGGTGGCTAGTGTAGTGGATAAGATAAGAAAGAGAAGACTGAGATGGTTTGGGCATGTCAAGAGGAGACAGACAACGACGTCTGTCAGAACAATTGAAAGCCTCACTGTAAAAGGGAAGAGGAGCAAAGGCAGGCCCAAACTGATATGAGATGAGCAAATTAGGCATGACTTACTAGAGTTGCACCTCTCTGAGGACATGGTCCAGGATAGGAGTTCATAGAGGCAGAGGATTAAGGTTAAGGAGATGTAGGCAGGATATAGGGCCACCTTAGAGTATACTTAAAGGATTAGATAATATTTACACTTTATATTGACTTTGTGTATTTTTGTTTCGGTTATTGTCTTTCAACTATTTGTGCATATCTACTGTTATGACTATTTTAATATCAGAAAACTTCTGTTTATGTTTAATGAAATCTCTTCACTAGTACATATTCCTATTGTTGTGCTATCTATACAGGTACATTTAGAGCCGGGGGTCTCACTGGAAACAAAGTCTTTATCCCTTGGGATGGAGGTATTGTTTACCTGCCTCTCACCCTCCCAGACACTAGCGATAGCTTTTACTATCGTTGGAATATCCTGGGTATGATTGTTGTTGCTATTATTTTGCTCCAAATTTCTTCCAAAATTGAGGGGCAATCACATCTTGATTGATTGATAATTAACTTATGTGAATTTGAGCATGTGTTTCAGGTTTTTGGTTGACTATCCAGCTCATTTTATGAAGTGCCAAGGTGAAAAATGATGGCCTATCATGAAGTGACAACTAGGCGAAGACACGCCATTCGTCCAATCATATTTCATCAAGTAAGCAAAGGTGTGTCACCATATTATACAAGGAAATCTTCCAAGGAATTCAAGAAAAAAATTTCAAGGGGAGAGCTCAGCCTAGGCGTGCCACACACCTATATAAAGGGGCAAGATGATTCAAGACAAAGATAAGCCAAAGTTCATATTCTATCAAGATCAAGAAAGACTATTCTCTTCTTCTCTTATTCTTTTCTCATGCTCTTAGCCTCAATCCTATCATTCTTATCTTCCATATACTGTATATGCTTTGATTATACCGCCCACATACATCCCGTTGTTGTACAAGGTTGATCAAGGTGTTATCATACCTTCATTTGTTCGGTGGTGGTGTTTTTGTTTGTTTTTTGTAAAAGGATGGAGTTTCTGTTTAACTCCAGTCATCCTTATGTCAAGGTGTTTATTGTAGGATCTGCAAGGCACCACTAGAAGGGGGGGGGTTGAATAGGTGGTGCGGAAAGTGTGGTTTTTAAAATTTCTTTAAAACTAACAAATTCAACTTCTGAAAACAGATTCTGTTTTCAGGACCAGTTTAAAACGTTTTTAAAACTAGGTTAGAGGTCTCCAAAAATTATGAAATTTTGAGAGAACTTAGCCTCAGATGTTATGAGGGTCCCCTAAAAATGTCAAATTAAAATTCAACCTTTAACCTCTTCAAAAACCGTTGGTACTCAGATTGCTCGAATCTGCCAGAACCGGTAGATGGTTTTGAAAAATTTATTCCTATTTGTGTGAACGTCCAAATGCTCTGAAAATTTAACCACTAACTCCTTATATACTATATTTAATTATTTTGAAACAGTTTTGCAAAATTCTTTTGGTAAGTAGGTCAACTACAATCAAAGTCTCAACCTTTGCAAGTCTGAAAATCAGACTGCACTAGTCTCAGATCTTTTGATGTTTGATTGACTTATACTTATCCAAAAGGGTTGAAACTTGTGCCAAATGAACCCTAGAACGTGTGGGTATATTTCTGGAAATTTTCGTGATTTTTGAAAATCGTTTACTATTTTTAAAGATGCGAACAAGAAGGGTAAACAGTGCAGTAACTGAAAAGTAAATGCAGAAAGTAAATGGCACCAAGAATTTTATACTGGTTCGGTTATAAACAACCTACTCCAGTCTTCAAGGAACACCTTCCTTGGTTCACACTAATCACACACACGCAGTACACCTTACCGCAGGGTTGATAGAGTTACACCTTAACTCCAACCCTTTACACACCTTGTATGACAAGTACAATTTGCACGAACACCACCACCTCGCAAGAATGAAGATTGATCACACCTTGATCAATCTTTTACAAAGATATGGAATATGTGGTGGTCTTTCTTAAGCCTATTCAAGATTGAAAGATATGAATACAATAGGCTTACAAGAAGAAAGAAAGAAAGAGAATGTAGAAGAAGAAGGCTAGAACACTTTTGATCTTTGAACTTGCAACTCTTGTTCTTGTTCTTGTTTTTGTTCTTCTTCCTTCCTTTTATCACATTATGGCCGACCCCTTGTTGCTCTCCCCCTCTTGAAAATTGTCTTCTAAGTCCTTGGGAGAATGTGTAGCATCATTGTGACATGATCTTGCTTACTTGGCACCTTCTTATTGGATGATCATTTAACCTTTGCTTACTTGGCACTTTATGATTGGTTGAATGTTGTCATCATTTGATGACTAGGAAAATCTGAGAATTTCACTAAAAACATGTGCCAAAATCATCACAAAATAGTTACCATAACATCCAAGATTATTACATAAATTAAGCAAGATAATTTTCTCACAAAAATGTTAAGAAAATCGGCCACACTTAGTCTTGCACATGCTGAAATTTTAGCATGTGCAACATCCACCTCTTATTCAAAATCTTGCCTATTTTGTATTGATTTAATCCAAGAATTTAATCAATATTTAGTGCAAGACATCTTTATCAAATTTTGGAATAAAAATTAGACATTAACAAGGCCACCAAAAACGCCTAGGTACATTATACACATGCTGAAATTTTCAGCATGTGTGATATTCAAGAATATCACTTTCTTTATTCCAAGAAATATTTAAAACACTTCCAAATTGTCTTCTAATTAATCACATGTTTTAAGACACAAAATATAGGCTACAAAAAAATCGCCCATAATGCTACACACATGCTGAATTTTTAGCATGTGTCATATATGTGACATAGTTTGAATTGTTACCTTGTATATCTCCTTCCTTTATGTCATCAACATTGCATGCTTTATTCTTGACCAATCAAGAAGCCAACAAGGCTCCACATATGCTCCATTTTAGCTGGAATAGGCGTGTACACACATATATGCATGTGCTGAATTTCATTTTTGCAAACTTTGTAAAATAGTGCACATTTAATAATACACATATGTTATATTCCAATCAGCTCTTAATTTAATTTTCTAGAACACTTTAAGATGTATAACATATGTAAAAAGTGTCTAGATACGTGTCACATGATGCACCAAAAATGTTCCATGTGTTGTGTGCGTAGAAAACCGAATTTTCGATATTTATCGATTACCCAATTTTTCTCTAATTTAAATTCCAACTTTTGCACATGTTATATATATTATGTTATACATAATATATATAATATATACTTTAAATCTCAGCACTTGGCTGGTCTAAAGTGGTACCATTAACATGTGACAAAATTAAACTTGGAATCTTCACATTTTGGCCTTAATGTGGGGTGATTTGTTGTGCCAACATGGAAAGTATTTTTGGCTGAATATTACATGTAGTGCACGAAATTTTCATCAATTTTTGAAGTATAGGGGCTGGTCATTTATTTATGGCAAGTACGTGACACGTTGGTGAAGTTTCGGTATTCGCCCGATACGACAATTTTCGGTTTAGAACCTTTTATCGTGTCGTATTTAATTTTTCATCACCATATCTTATATCATATGATATAAGACCTGAATATACTCATAAATATGAGTTAACTATAGTGGTGTGACGTTAACGTACGTACGTAAAATATATAACGTGTCGGTAGTACGTTGGAATAC
Source organism: Eustoma russellianum (assembly GCA_036186865.1). Taxonomy (NCBI): domain Eukaryota; kingdom Viridiplantae; phylum Streptophyta; class Magnoliopsida; order Gentianales; family Gentianaceae; genus Eustoma; species Eustoma russellianum. Next base: position 28,402,402 of record AP025068.1, read on the forward strand.
ATGTGTATGTGCCTTTTTCAAAAAATCTGAAAATATATGTAATATATATGTGTATAGGCGTGTATAATTAAGGATGGGAGGAGGAGAAAACTTTCCTTCCTTAGCTTTGTTGCCTTTGTGCCTTTTCCAAATGTGGCTTCCTTTAATGAACTACTTAGTTTAATAAACTAAGTACTTCACTTAATGAACTAGTCTAGTTCAATAATGGTGGCACCTGAAAATAGTATAAACACAACAAATGTTTGCCATATGATGTAAGCTTTAATGCTTCATGGCTCGTTAGTCCGGCAACATTATATATAAGCTAAATAAGGCAAGTACTGAGCAATATCATGCACACGTTTGTTTATATCATGCACGTTTTATCTTATGCTCGTTTTTGTGCACATTTAAATCATGTATTTGAAAATCACACAAACCCCTTTTTCTCTACAATCTCCCCCTTTTGATGATTTTCAAAATAACTTATGCACATGATTTAAATCCTATCGCTCCCCCTTCAATTATGCATAAATTCGAAATTCGAAATTTAAATGTCGAGTCTGCTCTCGCTTGATTTATGCAATCAGTGTCTCTCTCCCCTTAAATCATGCTTTCTCTCCCCCTTTATTTTGGAAAGCAAATCAAAAGATGCCTGTAAAGAAAAAAAATCATGCATTTCATATACGTGCATTGGTAAGGGTTATTTATTCAACCTTTTGAAAATGTCCCTTTTGGTACCCACATTTGGGTGACCTTTCTAGGTCTTCCAAAAGGTGAGAAAGGTGATGAGAAGGCAACATAATATATGTTAGGGACAAATGCGTTTGGCCTTTGGCCAAGAATCCCATCATGCATGTAGTATGGTTTCTGATAAGCATTTCGTTTTGCATGTACGGGACATGATCTAGATGCATTTTTGTAATATGAGTGTCGCGTATGCATCACTTGTTTCTTCTCATACCTATATGGCACATAATTATATTTTGTATGATGTGAAGAAGAAGCACATTGAGATGTCATAAGAAAAGGCCTATGCGTCTTCTTAGATGCCACATGTCTTTGATGCATCTATTTTCTTAGATGGGATGAATTTGGTTGGTTTATTTTGTGGCTTACTTTTCTCAACGTATCCTAGTCCGGTTTTGTCACCATCATGCTTTTGAGAAGAGATGATGTGATCTAGCATGTTCGATCTCGTATCAAATTATTTCACCTTTTTTTCTACATCCGCATTCCTTGATTTCAAGTTCGAAATTTCGGATTTCTATTCAGTGTTCTCGGATGTCAGTGATGAGATTTCAGATTTTAATGCATTGATGATGCATGATGACTCTTCTTTAGAATTGTTTAATTGAGCGACAAGATTTTCGTTAGAAGATTCTAACAATTTCTTGTCTTCAATTAATCGCTTCTTTTCTTTTGCAAGAGTCTTTGAAAACTTATGCAATTCTAAATATTGACTAAATAAATCATCATATGAACATTCAGAATCAGAGTCGGAAGATACCTCATTTGATGCTTTAGATGTAAAGCATACTTGTGCCTTGTGTTCTTCCGTATCATCAGTCTCAGAGTCGGATGTGTCACTCCAAGTGGAGGCTTTGAATGCTCTTTTCCTTTGCTTAGGTTCTGAGACGAGTCTATTCTTGTTCCAATCCTTGTGAGGGTATTTGTTTGTTTGTTTTTCTTTATTAGGGCAGTCATATGATAGATGTCCAATTTTGCCGCATTCATAGCACTTTATTTCCTTATTTTTATTTTTATGATCCTTAGATGAGGTAGACTTATGTTTAATTGATTTTCTCAATATTTTTCTTAATCTTTTAGCCATTGTGATTAAGTCCTCATCATCGTAATCTGTGTCACTATCATCTACAACGTATTCATTTGATTTAAATGCTATAGCCCTATCATTATTAGAAATGGACTCAGAATGTCTTAAAGCAAGTTTGTTTTCATATACCTTAAGTGATCCGATTAGTTCTTCCATTTTAATTGATTTGGTCTCTTTGTTTTCTTCTATGGCCGTTACTTTAGGGTCCCACTCGGATCGAAGGCTTCGCAAGACCTTTTGTACCTTTTCCTGCATAGTGAAGGCTTTGCCAAGAGACTCAAGAGAATTGTAAATGTTAGTCAAGCGTAAATCCATCTCAACAATAGACTCATTTGGCCATAATTTAAAGGACTCAAGTGTGGACATAAGCATATTGATTTTGAACTCCTTTACTTGGCTAGTCCCTTCATGTTTCATTTCAAGAATATGCCACATCTCTTGAGGACTAGAACAATTAGACACGTAGCTAGCCTCACTTTTACTTAGGCCGTTTAGGAGCAATTGCATAGCCCTAGCATTCATACTAAGTTTCTTTTTATCATCACTCGTATATTCTTGTCCAGATTTAACAACTTCTAATGTGACTCTGTCTACGGTGGATAACTTAGATGGGACAAAAGGACCATCTTCTATTATCGACCAAAGATCAATATCTATAGCCATAAGAAAAAGCTTCATTCTAAGTTTCCACTGAATAAAAGACTCACCGTCGAAAAGAGGAGACCTTACAGTTGACATTCCTTCTTGCACGGTTGTGGTTGCCATCTCACGGAATCGTTGGATTCTTTGAAGTGAGTGTTCCTGCACTCTGATACCAATTGCAGGATCTGCAAGGCACCACTAGAAGGGGGGAGGGTTGAATAGGTGGTGCGGAAAGTGTATTTTTTAAAATTTCTTTAAACCTAACCAATTCAACTTCTGAAAACAGATTCTGTTTTCAGGACCAGTTTTAAAACGTTTTTCAAACTAGGTTAGAGGTCTCCAAAAATTATGAAATTTTGAGAGAACTTAGCCTCCGATGTTATGAGGGTCCCCTAAAAATTTCAAATTAAAATTCAACCTTTAACCCCTTCAAAAACAGTTGGTACTCAGATTGCTCGAATCTGCCAGAAACGGTAGATGGTTTTGAAAAATTTATTCCTATTTGTGTGAACGTCCAAATACTCTGAAAATTTAACCACTAACTCCTTATATACTATATTGAATTGGGTTGAAACAGTTTTGCAAAATTCTTTTGGGAAGTAGGTCAACTACAATCAAAGTATCAACCTTTGCAAGTCTGAAAATCAGACTGCACTAGTCTCAGATCTTTTGATGTTTGATTGACTTATACTTATGCAAAATGGTTGAAACTTGTGCCAAATTAACCCTAGAACGTGTGGGTATATTTCTGGAAATTTTCGTGATTTTTGAAAATCGTTTACTATTTTTACGGATGCGAACAAAAAGGGTAAACAGTGCAGTAACTGAAAAGTAAATGCAGAAAGTAAATGGCACCAAGAATTTTATACTGGTTCGGTTATAAACAACCTACTCCAGTCTTCAAGGAACACCTTCCTTGGTTCACACTAATCACACACACGCAGTACACCTTACCGCAAGGTTGATAGAGTTACACCTTAACTCCAATCCTTTACACACCTTGTATGACAAGTACAATTTGCACGAACACCACCACCTCGCAAGAATGAAGATTGATCACACCTTGATCAATCTTTTACAAAGATATGGAATATGTGGTGGTCTATCTTAAGCCTATTCAAGATTGAAAGATATGAATACAATAGGCTTACAAGAAGAAAGAAAGAAAGAGAATGTAGAAGAAGAAGGCTAGAACACTTTTGATCTTTGAACTTGCAACTCTTGTTCTTGTTCTTGTTTTTGTTCTTCTTCCTTCCTTTTATCACATTATGGCCGACCCCTTGTTGCTCTCTCCCTCTTGAAAATTGTCTTCTAAGTCATTGGGAGAATGTGTAGCATCATTGTGACATGATCTTGCTTACTTGGCACCTTCTTATTGGATGATCATTTAACCTTTGCTTACTTGGCACTTTATGATTGGTTGAATGTTGTCATCATTTGACGACTAGGAAAATCTGAGAATTCTACTAAAAACGTGTGCCAAAATCATCGCAAAATAGTTACCATAACATCCAAGATTATTACATAAATTAAGCAAGATAATTTTCTCACAAAAATGTTAAGAAATCGGCCACACTTAGTCTTGCACATGCTGAAATTTCAGCATGTGTAACATCCACCTCTTATTCAAAATCTTGCCTATTTTGTATTGATTTAATCCAAGAATTTAATCATCATTTAGTGCAAGACATCTTTATCAAATTTTGGAATAAAAATTAGACATTAACAAGGCCACCAAAAACGCCTAGGTACATTATACACATGCTGAAATTTTCAGCATGTGTGATATTCAAGAATATCACTTTCTTTATTCCAAGAAATATTTAAAACACTTCCAAATTGTCTTCTAATTAATCACATGTTTCAAGACACAAAATATAGGCTACAAAAAATCGCCCATAATGCTACACACATGCTGAATTTTCAACATGTGTCATATATGTGACATAGTTTGAATTGTTACCTTGTATATCTCATTCCTTTATGTCATCAACATTGCATGCTTTATTCTTGACCAATCAAGAAGCCAACAAGGCTCCACATATGCTCCATTTTAGCTGGAATAGGCGTGTACACACATATATGCATGTGCTGAATTTCATTTTTGCAAACTTTGTAAAATAGTGCACATTTAATAATACACACATGTTATATTCCAATCAGCCCTTAATTTAATTTTCTAGAACACTTTAAGATGTATAACATATGTAAAAAGTGTCTAGATACGTGTCACATGATGCACCAAAAATGTTCCATGTATTGTGTGCATAGAAAACCGAATTTTCGATATTTATCGATTACCCGATTTTTCTCTAATTTAAATTCCAACTTTTGCACATGTTATATATATTATATTATACATAATATATGTAATATATACTTTAAATCTCAGCACTTGGCTGGTCTAAAGTGGTACCATTAACATGTGACAAAATTAAACTTGGAATCTTCACATTTTGGCCTTAATGTGGGGTGATTTGTGTGTGCCAACATGGAAAGTATTTTTGGCTGAATATTACATGTAGTGCACGAAATTTTCATCAATTTTTGAAGTATAGGGGCTGGCCATTTATTTATGGCAAGTACGTGACACGTTGGCGAAGTTTTGATATTCGTCCGATACGACAATTTTCGGTTTAGAACCTTTTATCGTGTCATATTTAATTTGTCATCACCATATCTTATATCATATGATATAAGACCTGAATATACTCATAAATATGAGTTAAGTATAGTGGTGTGACGTTAACGTACGTACGTAAAATATATAACGTGTCGGTAGTACGTTGGAATACATGTGTATGTGCCTTTTTCAAAAAATCTGAAAATATATGTAATATATATGTATATAGGCGTGTATAATTAAGGATGGGAGGAGGAGAAAACTTTCATTCCTTAGCTTTGTTGCCTTTGTGCCTTTTCCAAATGTGGCTTCCTTTAATGAACTACTTAGTTTAATAAACTAAGTACTTCACTTAATGAACTAGTCTAGTTCAATAATGGTGGCACCTGAAAATAGTATAAACACAGCAAATGTTTGCCATATGATGTAAACTTTAATGCTTCATGGCTCGTTAGTCCGGCAACATTATATATAAGCTAAATAAGGCAAGTACTGAGCAATATCATGCACACGTTTGTCTATATCATGCACGTTTTATCTTATGCTCGTTTTTGTGCACATTTAAATCATGTATTTGAAAATCACTCAAACCCCTTTTTCTCTACATTTATTTATGTTTAGTGAATACCGAGGAAGGTGTCTTCAAAGACTGGAGTAGGTCAGTTTGACCGAACCAGTATAAAAATCTTGGTGTTCTTACTTTTCAACACTTTTTCTTTAAGTTCTTTCTTTTTGCATCATTTTTATTGCCACGGTAAAAATAGTAAACGTTATTCAAAAATCATCAAACTTTGTAGAAACAAAGCCAAAGGTCTTAGTTTTCATTTAAAACAAGTTTTATCGAATTTGGATAAGTTATTTAAAACTTTCATAGTTCTGAGACTAGTGCAATCTGATTTTCAGATCTGCAAAGGTTGAGAACATCAATGTGGTTGACATACTTACCAAAAGAATTTTGAAAAACTGTTTCAACCCATTATAGTATACATCCTAAGGTTCATTACATAAAATTTTCATATCATTTAGAGTTTTTTGATAAATAGGAATAAAGTTTTCATTTTGAGGAAAATTTCTGCCAGATTGACACAGTCTGAGTGAAAACGTTTTTTCAAAGGGTTACACTTTGGATTTTAATATGAAATTTTTATGACACATACAGAACATTTGAGAGTACTTTGTCACCAAATATTACGATTTTTGAAAGTCTATAACCAGATCATTCATTTAATCAAAAACTAGTTCTGAAAACAAGATATGTTTTCAGAGATGAGTAATTTGTAACAAAAGGTTTGATAAACCAACTTTTCAACACTCACTATTCAATCCCCCTTTTTGGTGGTACTATACAGGTCCTACAAGTGGTATCATAGCGAGGTTCACTCACTACAAGAAGACATCAAAATGTTTGTGAGATGTCATCCACTAGCCACAATACCGATCAAGAAGGCTTGTTAAGCCAAAATGCCTCTAGTTTTTGATGGTGAGGTAAATTGTGATTCTGATTCTGATTCTGAACAATCCTATGATGATTTGTATTTTCAATATCTTGAGTTACATAAATTTTTTAAGACTCTTGCAAAAGAAAAGAAACGGTTAATTGAAGACAAGGAATTGTTAGAATGTTCTAACACAAATTTTGTATTTCAATTAATCAATTCAAAAGAAGAGTCGTCTTGCATGATAAATTCATTAAAGTCTAAAATTTCATCATTGACATCCGAGAGCATTGAAATGAAAGCCAAGATATCAAATTTGAAATCAAGAAACGCAGACATAGAAAAGACGGTAAAACAATTCGACACAGGAACTTGCATGTTAGATCGTCTTATTTTCTCTCAAAAGCATGAAAATGATAAAATCGGATTAGGGTATGTTGAAGATAATAAAGTACAAAATAAGTCTACAAACTTTATTCTATCTTCATCTAAGAAACCGCATGCATTTAAGACAACTGTACAGCCTAAGAAGATGTCTAGGCACCATCCGTTATATCTCATCACACTCCTTCTTCATCACATACAAAATATAATCATGTACCATATAGATCTGAAAGGAAACCTTTGATGCATATGCGACATTCATACCATACCAATGCATCTAGATCACGCACCATGCATGCCATCCGAAATGCATATCAAAGACCATACAATGATGATTTCGGCCATTGGCCAAATAGGAATGCTCCTAACATTTATTATATTGCTTCTTCATCTCTCTTTTCAACTTTTGTAAAACCAAGAATGGTCCCCCAAGTGCAGGTACCAAAAGGTACGCTTGCAAAGGGTTGAAACAATAATCTTTAAGGACGCACTTGAAATGCATGATTCTTTGTATAAATTGCTATTTCTTGATATTGCCTCTAATCACGTTCTCTTTTGATGTGATTTACGAAATAAAGGCGGAGAGAAAAGCATGATTTAAAGGGGAGAGAGACATTGATTAAAGGGGGAGCATGGAACGAATTTAAAAATTTATGCATGATTGTAGGGGGAGCAATTATGACACATTCAAATCGTGAATAGAGGTTATTTTGTAAATCATCAAAAGGAGGAGATTTTTGAGAAACCGGGGTTTGAGTGATTTAAAAATGCATGATTTATATGTTACGTGTTTTCGAAATGCATGATTTGATTGTTACTTGACATGCGTACGTGATAAATATGCTTTACATGTTTATATATATTATTGTCGTACTAACGTGCCATGAAACATTAAAGCTGACTTCATATGACAAACATTTGTTGTCTTCATACTAATTTCAGGTTATGATAAATATGCTTTACATGTATATATATATTGTTGTCATACTAATGTGCCATGAAGCGTTAAAGCTGACTTCATATGACAAACATTTGTTGCCTTCATACTAATTTCAGGTGCCATGATAAATGAACTAAACTAGTTCATTTAATAAAGTGCTTAAGGAGATAAACTAACTAGTTCATTGAATGGAGATATATTTGGAGAGAACTACTTAGCAACAAACTGGAAATGGAAAGTCATGTCTCCACACTAACCACACACGCCACTTATATATTATATATATATGTACATATTTTTTTTAACGAAGAATTATACGTTTCTATCCCGATGTTCCATTGACACGTCGTACACATCATAAACGTACGTTGACATCATACCACCATATATACATCATACTTTTGATGATATATAGGTCTCATATCATACATTACAAGTCATATTGTTACCATAATTATGTCGACATGTCATGAGTCCATAAACAAAATATTGCCGCATCGGGTGACTACCGAACCATCATCGACATTTCACGTACTTACCATATAAAGATGGACAGCACATATACACTCAAAATACTCAAAAATTTTGTGCACCACATGTAAAAATCAGCCCCAAAGTCATACCATCTTTACACACATCAATCACCCACAATTTGGCTTGATTTGTTGAAAGTTCAAACTCAAACATTTTTGTCACATGGGGCGTTTGCTACCTCAACCATTGGAGCTGTAAATACACTTTATTTTATTTATATTATGTGTGACATAACATATATTACTGTAGGACCTGTATAGCACCACTAGAAGAGGGTTGAATAGTAGGTGTAGAAAATTTGATTTTTAAAATATTTTGAACCAAAAACCTAACTTCTGAAAACACTTTCTATTTGCAGATCCTGATTTGAAACATTTTAAAGACCAGGTTCCAGACCTTCAAAAATTCTGAAATTTGAAGGGATTCTACTCTCACATGTTATGAGTATCTCCTAAAATTTCAGATCAAAATTCAACTCCTAACCCTTTTAAAATATGTTTGTGGTCTGATTGCGCAAATCTGTCAGAAACAGAAGTCTGATTTGAACATTTAATTTCGATTAATTCGTGACTCCAAATGGTCTGAAAATTTAATGACAAACCCCTTAAGATACGTATTTAAATGGGTTAAAACATATTTGAAAAATTCATTTAGAAATTATGTCAAATACATTGATGTTCTCAACCTTTGCAAATCTGAAAATCAGATTGCATTAGTCTAAGAACTATTAACGTTTGATTGACTTATACTTGTTCAAATGGGTTGAAACTTGCGCCTGAAACTTAAGAGGTTTGGCTATGTTTCTGAAAAATTTTACAATTTTTGAAATTCGTTTGCTATTTTTAAGAGTGCGACGAAATGGATGCAGAATGCTAGAAACTGAAAGTACAGTGCAGTAAAGTAAAGAACACAAAGGATTTTATACTGGTTCGGTTAAATCAACCTACTCCAGTCTTTGAGGTCACCTTCTTCGGTTATCACTAAACAAAATTAACACCTTACCACAAGGGTTGGTGGAGTTACACACCAACTCCATCCTTAAACAAACGATACAAGTAATCACACTGATCACGAACACCACCACCGAACAGATGAAGGTTTGATCAAACCTTGATCAACCTTTTACAACAATGAGGCATGTATGGTGGTATAAACAAAGCCTATTCAATATGTTTGAATATAAGTACAATAGGCTTGAGAGAAGAAGAAGAAAAAAGAAATGTAGAAGAAGAAAATAGAGGCTTCTTTGCACTTGATGGAATATGAGAGTAGTCTTCACTTGGTTTGCTCTCTTCTCTTCCTTTTATTTGGTCTTGGCCGCCCCCCTAGGGCGTTTCTTCCATCTTGATAATTCTCTTTAATGCCCTTGGAATATTACCTTGTGTAGAGATGATACGATCTTGCTTACTTTGCACACCATGATTGGATGAAAGTCTAGGCTTTGCTTACTTGGCACTTTATGATTGGATGAGTCTTATCACCAATTAGTAGCTGTAAAAATCTGAGATTAAAGTGTAAAAACATGTGCCAAAAAAAGTTTAAAATATTGCCAAATAATAAACAATTAATCCCTAAAAATTTGGGAAGCAAATTTGATCACCATCAAGACCAAAAAATCAGCCACCTCAATTGTCTCACATGCTGAATTTTCAGCATGTGTTACATTTGCTTCAAAGTTTGAATTGTTACCTTGTGTTGCTCCCTCCATTATGTCACTAACCTTGTGTGACTCATTCTTCATCAATTGAGATGCCAACTAAGCTCCACATAAGTTCCACCAAGGCTGAGAATGGCATGTGATAGTCTCCAACATGTGCTGAATTTCACTTTTGTAAACTTTGTCAAATATTGTACAATAATTACACATGTATGGTATATTCCAATCAACCCTAATTTGAATATTCTAGTAAACTTTAACATGTATTAAATATGTTGTACCCCGCCGAAAAATCATATAGTACAAAAAGACTCATATAAGTGAATTAATAAAGTTGTATCCTTCAAGCGTCTTTCACTAAGTTACCTTAGTGATTCTTTCATTTTAGGATGATAAGCAAATGACATAATCAATTCAAGAGTGAGCTAGGGACTATATGAAGTGGCCAATTCATTCCCAAAGACTTAAGAAAAATTCGGCCACAAGGTTTAAAAAAAGGGCCTTAAAGGGGTTTTTCCCAAATTATAAGATAGTTTAATCTTAAGGTAAGCCCAAATGAAATTAAGGAGTTGCAAGTAGTGGACAATTTTTCCCCCAACTACTACAAAGTTTCGGCCCTATAGCCGTGAGGGATTAAGAATTTCCTAATTTTATTTTAAGACAAGAAAAGGGGGAAAACTATCAATTAATTAAGAGACAATTATCCACATATAAGAAAAGGAAATTAAGCATGGTAAAAAGGGGTCACCCAAGCCTAGAAATCGGCCCCCATGGTTAAAGATTACCATGGTTACTTAAAATTTACTACAAGGTTAAGGAAGTAACACTAGTTGGGTAAAGTAACCAAGGTTGGCCATAAAGTAACTATAGTTGGCATAAAGTAACTATAGTTGGCATAAAGTAACTATAGTTGACATAAAGTAACTATAGTTGAACTAAAAGTAACCATAGTTGGGTAAAAGTAACTAAGGCTAATTGATTCTAGTTAGCCCAAATAAGCTATGGAAGACCTCCTTCCCTCTTACTCCTACTCACAGCAGCCTCCATAAACCAAGGGGAGAAAACTTTCTCTAGAATATTCAACGCTTAAGAAATTACAAGGAGCAAGAGCCTCCCTTATTTCTTCATCAAAGTACACGGATAGTGAGCCTAAGGAAATCCAAGATCCTCAAGCCTCAAGAACTCATCTAGGAGAAGATTTGTCAAGTTACTATGATGAGCCAACATCTTGGTGGTTTGAATCCATTTCAAGCTTCATTTTGGTAAGAAAATCATAACCTCAATATAGTTGTTTCTTGATTAAGATAGTAACTAATGTCATTCTTCTTTTTCCTCTCAAAAACCGTGGGCTATAAGTGGAGTTGGAGGAAGACTTCATTCCATTCCAACCAAGGCTCATGCTAAGGAAGAGCTCTAAGGTTCAAAGAGGCAAGTATACTCTAGCCAATCTTGCCTTATTTATGAAGTGCATGCTTGAATGACTAGCCATTTTTAAGTTATGAATCTTAGTTGAAGATTCTAAGAACAAGACATGAACTTAGTTGATGTAAAGAAAAGTGTTGATATGAAAAGTGACATGTTCTAAGCGTAAATGGCAAGACTGTTGGTATGAGTTATGTGTAGCCTAAAATGAGTTATGAGACTTGAAATAACTATGTTTAAATGTGTATTTGATGTATAGTAAGTCATCTTAATAAATGAAGTTGGTGGAAGAATACTTGAACAATAAAAAGGTGAAGAAGTGCTGAAACTACTGGAGCTGGCAGATTTGTGTTGCTGATTGTGTGACTTGAGAACAAACCTTAGAAGCGTTCAATTAAGATAAATTTTGACATGACACTAGCTCTGTGTGTGTAGTACAAGTGAGAGTTTGAATTTCAGTAAAAAGAGTTATGGTTTATTTTTAATAAATCTTTTGGTAAAACTGCTCAAGAAGAAATTACTGGAACTGGGCAAAACAGTGTGACGTTTTGCATGACCTGAAAATGAATCTTAGGAGTATTCAAATTGGCTAATTTTTGGTGTGATGTTATCCTCATATGTATATGAAATGTGTGAGTTGGAATTTCAATAAAAAGAGTTGTGGTTTGTCCTTAATGAAGTTTTTAGTAAGAAGTGGTCAAACAGAAGTACTGGAACTGGACAGATTTATGTGTTATGTTGAACGACCTGAACTTGAATCTTAGGAGTGTTCAAATTGTCTAATTTTTGGTATGGTGATATCCTTATGTGTATATGAAATGTGAGAGGTGGAATTTTGATAAAAGGAGTTTTGCATTATTATTAATGAAATTTTTGGTGAAACTGCTCAAACAGGGTTGCTGGATGTGTGGCTTGAAAATGAACCTTAGGAATGTGAAAATGAGCTGATTTTCGACATGATGATAATTTGATGTGTGTATGACATCTGTGAGTTGGAATATTGGTAAAAGGAGTTGTGATTTGGTCACAATTCAATTCGTGATATAACTGCTCATTCCAGGTTCTGCATGAACCCATTTTGGGAAAGTAACTAGATGACCCCCCTTGACTTATTGGATTTCCTTGGAATTTTTATGATAATTATCTAAGGCATAGATGTACATGTTCATGTAAAGAAACCAGTATGAAACTACCATTTTGATGGTTGACAACTGAGTTGAAGTTAGTGTACAAAACTTAAAAACAGGACATTTTATTGTCATAAGTTGCAAGGCTTTGATCTTGATCATTTAAGCTTAAATGTGATGTTTAGCCTTATGAATATTGTTCCTTGGTGTGTTAGATATGTTTTATAGGTGATGGATCAAAATGAATAAGGTTTTATGACCCACGAAACTGTGGTAAGACGGCACTGCCCTGCTGATTTCAGCAGTACCTTTGATGATAGTATGGTGTTTTGAGGTCGTTAGACATTTCTGAATGTTACGAAATTTTTATAGCATGTGTCTAAGCCTTCATTATGCATATGTATGACATGGTTTTATGAATATGAGCACGAATTGATGAGCACGAGGCTGTATGAACAAGAATGTGATTGTTGGACAGTTTTTTTTCGGTTTAAAAGACAAGTCCGTGCATGCATGTTATGATGCATTTGTTTACGAGTCGCATAATGCATGTCATGCATTGCATTATCGTCACGTACATGATTTTCAGCATGTCTTTTATGAGAAAGAAAGATGAAAAGCATTTTCAAAAGATGATTTTTGAAAAGAATGATTCCCCACCGGTACCGTGTGTGAGTATGAACTTGGCCAGTATGAACCCACCAGATCAGGGTTAAGTGATCTGACAGTAGGCCATGCGGGCCCAGATATAATAGACCCGACGAGAAGAAACAGTAGGCCGTGCGAGCCCGGATATAATAGACCCGACGAGAAAAAACAGTAGACCGTTTTCAGATCCGGATATGATAGATCTTAAGGAAAAACCGTCCAGGCTCGGAGATGATAGACCTGTGAAAGTAAGACCGTTTTCAGATCCGAATATAATAGATCGGAAGGCTCTCTACTCCTTGTTTTATGACGAATACGATTTGGAAGAATGAATGAAAGAAAAGATTTTCATGTTTTCATTATGCACTGCATTTGCATAATCATACGCATTGCATATGGTCATGAGCATGATGTCGAGTCTATATGCACTGATTGTGTCTTTACGTGCTTCGTGACTAAGTTATGAGTTTGTTGCCTTAGTGGCTATTGACGGAAGGGTGAGATGCTAGCTAAATGCTAGATGTAATGTTACTTAGGTTATGACCTTGTTATCTTTTGTTACCTAAGTTACGACCTTGTTGTTATGTAAGCTATGATCTTATTCCCTTTATGATTAAGTGATGATTCTATTCCCTTGGTGGCATTTGAATGGAAAGACAGGTATGATGGTAAGAGACCAAATTTTTAGGGATTTGGTTCTTGGGTGTACTTTCCATTTAATGCATGATTGTTTATGGTGTACTTGCTGGTGACTTTGTCACTCACCCCCCTATTTTTCCTCCCAGAGGCTGCAGGGAATAAAGTAGAGTGGATTGAGGATGAGCCTAGGTTTCCCCTATCCATGAGCGCGGCGAGGAGTGGACGAGTTTAGGAGACATGACTGGCCAGCTATGATTGATGATTGATGAAGTACTTGGAATGGAAAACATTTATTTTGTGATTTTCGATACTTTTGATTTGGGATGTAAACTATGAATGATCGTGTGGATGTGTTTAATTTCAAGTTTTAAATTCTGCCACGGTTTCGCATACTTATCTGCGTGTAAGCGCGAAAATCCATGCATTATACCATGGATCATGATACGTATGGGACGACGCCTAGTACTCTCCTTAGTGAAGTACGGCGGGTGTACCGACTTCGGCGGGGCCGGGGTGCGGGGCGCCACAGGCGGTATCAGAGCTAAGGCTCCAGATCCGGGCAGAATGTAGAACTAAGTTATGATTATAGTCAACTAAGCTTGATCTTAGACCTAAGTTCTGATCTTAGATGAGAGTTGACCTTAGACCAGGATGATTTAGACTGGAAATTAGGGCTTTGACCAAATGATAAAGCCCTAGTCGATGGCCATCTATAGAATGTAATCATGCCTGCTTGCATGACCATAAGATCGTATAGGGATTACGAATTAAATGGTGTCGCTTATTCTGAATATTTATACTTGAGTAAGACTTCGACACTTTGTGGTGCGGATGGCACCACAATTCAGTAAGATGACTTCATCACTGTCACCCTAGGAGGCAGTAAACTTTACTAGCAATAGTTAGTAAGAACACGTATTCCAAGGTTTGGCAGGGAATTTAGTTCATAGTAGGCAGAAAGATGGTTAAGTAAAGTTGAAAGTAACTCCATGCTGGTACTGGTACAGGATGGAATAAGGGCAAAGTTCTAAGAGGAGTTTTGCGAGTTCTTCCTCTCTCAGGACTTAGTCACGAGAAGGGTTGAGGAATTTGACTCACTAAGACAAGGGCCAGGCATTTCCGTACTCATTCATTACTTTGGGACAATATGTTCCTTTGATTATGAGAGATGAAAGGTTTGAGGTGATCAGATTTGTGCGCGGTCTAGACCCCCAGATCAAATTAGGCTAAGTCGTATTCAAGGACCCTTGGTGAAGTATTGGAGGACCGCTACGGGGCGGAATGCGATAATAAGGGAACGAAAGAATGAAAGAAACAATTTAACAAGCAAACGAAGTAGGAGGTGGGAACCGTATCCATATAAGGCTAGTTTATGTGGATGACAAAGAAACAACCAAGGTACGCCTAATAAGTGTGAAGTACCTATGTCCTCTGCTCTACTTCCTATTAACCAAGTATGAGTGATTATGAAGTTTTCTTTGAGTTATGATGAGTAGACCACAAGTAAGCAAGTGAGATTATTAGTGATAACATGACTAAGTATGACACTGTGTATGGGACTTGGGGTCCTCGTCATGATGCGTCACTATTAGCACTTGTACACATTTTATTGCACTATACGGGGAATAGGTCATGATTATGAAAACCATGTTTTAAGAGAACGGGCCACCTTAGGATGAATGGAAATATCACAAAGGGAACATAAGTTTCAAAGGAGAACCCACAACCTCTGGTTCGATTTTATGAAATGATCGCAAAAAGGGGTAAAAGTTATTACGTAATAAGACGAGCAGCAAGACGGGCGAAGGTGGCACATACCTTACGAAGAGCTTGGTAGGTGTACCTTATGGGAATTATTCCGGGTGCCTTTAGAAGCTATTTCGTACGTAGAATAACCGTTACATGATCACTGAAAGGATGTTTACAGAAAAGAGCTGATAGTCTATATCCCAGAGTTAATGATCTCTGCCAAGGTTTTTTTTCATATTTTATGAGAAGGAAATTATGAGCCTATTATGATCATGATTACACGAAATGGATTTTGTTATCAAGTACATAGTATCAAGGCTTCAAGTGCTTGATATGAGATAGGTTACGATAACACCTCCAGAGAATAAGGATAAGTTCTGATGAATCCTCTAAGATGAATGGAACAAAGCAGTTCTGAGGGAACTAAATAGATGCTTTATGCGATCTTATTTACCTAAAAGAAGAAACCACATGGGAAACGGAAGGCAACATGAGGAGTAGACGCCCCATTGTGTTGACTAGCCTGAAGTTTCGAGGACGAAACTTATATTAAGGGGGGGAGAATGTTGTACCCCGCCGAAAAATCATATAGTACTTGAAGACTCATATAAGTGAATTAATAAAGTGGTATCCTTCAAGCGTCTTTCACTAAGTTACCTTAGTGATTCTTTCATTTTAGGATGATAAGCAAATGACATAATCAATTCAAGCGTGAGCTAGGGACTATATGAAGTGGCCAATTCATTCCCAAAGACTTAAGAAAAATTCGGCCACAAGGTTTAAAAAAAGGGCCTTAAAGGGGTTTTTCCCAAATTATATGAGAGTTTAATCTTAAGGTAAGCCCAAATGAAATTAAGGAGTTGCAAGTAGTGGACAATTTTTCCCCCAACTACTACAAAGTTTCGGCCCTATAGCCGTGAGGGATTAAGAATTTCCTAATTTTATTTTAAGACAAGAAAAGGGGGAAAACTATCAATTAATTAAGAGACAATTATCCACATATAAGAAAAGGAAATTAAGCATGGTAAAAAGGGGTCACCCAAACCTAGAAATCGGCCCCCATGGTTAAAGATTACCATGGTTACTTAAAATTTACTACAAGGTTAAGGAAGTAACACTAGTTGGGTAAAGTAACCAAGGTTGGCCATAAAGTAACTATAGTTGACATAAAGTAACTATAGTTGGCATAAAGTAACTATAGTTGGCATAAAGTAACTATAGTTGACATAAAGTAACTATAGTTTACATAAAGTAACTATAGTTGAACTAAAAGTTCCACCAAGGCTGAGAATGGCGTGTGATAGTCTCCAACATGTGCTGAATTTCACTTTTGTAAACTTTGTCAAATATTGTACAATAATTACACATGTATGGTATATTCCAATCAACCCTAATTTGAATATTCTAGTAAACTTTAACATGTATTAAATATGTTGTACCCCGCCGAAAAATCATATAGTACAAAAAGACTCATATAAGTGAATTAATAAAGTTGTATCCTTCAAGCGTCTTTCACTAAGTTACCTTAGTGATTCTTTCATTTTAGGATGATAAGCAAATGACATAATCAATTCAAGAGTGAGCTAGGGACTATATGAAGTGGCCAATTCATTCCCAAAGACTTAAGAAAAATTCGGCCACAAGGTTTAAAAAAAGGGCCTTAAAGGGGTTTTTCCCAAATTATAAGATAGTTTAATCTTAAGGTAAGCCCAAATGAAATTAAGGAGTTGCAAGTAGTGGACAATTTTTCCCCCAACTACTACAAAGTTTCGGCCCTATAGCCGTGAGGGATTAAGAATTTCCTAATTTTATTTTAAGACAAGAAAAGGGGGAAAACTATCAATTAATTAAGAGACAATTATCCACATATAAGAAAAGGAAATTAAGCATGGTAAAAAGGGGTCACCCAAGCCTAGAAATCGGCCCCCATGGTTAAAGATTACCATGGTTACTTAAAATTTACTACAAGGTTAAGGAAGTAACACTAGTTGGGTAAAGTAACCAAGGTTGGCCATAAAGTAACTATAGTTGGCATAAAGTAACTATAGTTGGCATAAAGTAACTATAGTTGGCATAAAGTAACTATAGTTGACATAAAGTAACTATAGTTGAACTAAAAGTAACCATAGTTGGGTAAAAGTAACTAAGGCTAATTGATTCTAGTTAGCCCAAATAAGCTATGGAAGACCTCCTTCCCTCTTACTCCTACTCACAGCAGCCTCCATAAACCAAGGGGAGAAAACTTTCTCTAGAATATTCAACGCTTAAGAAATTACAAGGAGCAAGAGCCTCCCTTATTTCTTCATCAAAGTACACGGATAGTGAGCCTAAGGAAATCCAAGATCCTCAAGCCTCAAGAACTCATCTAGGAGAAGATTTGTCAAGTTACTATGATGAGCCAACATCTTGGTGGTTTGAATCCATTTCAAGCTTCATTTTGGTAAGAAAATCATAACCTCAATATAGTTGTTTCTTGATTAAGATAGTAACTAATGTCATTCTTCTTTCTCCTCTCAAAAACCGTGGGCTATAAGTGGAGTTGGAGGAAGACTTCATTCCATTCCAACCAAGGCTCATGCTAAGGAAGAGCTCTAAGGTTCAAAGAGGCAAGTATACTCTAGCCAATCTTGCCTTATTTATGAAGTGCATGCTTGAATGACTAGCCATTTTTAAGTTATGAATCTTAGTTGAAGATTCTAAGAACAAGACATGAACTTAGTTGATGTAAAGAAAAGTGTTGATATGAAAAGTGACATGTTCTAAGCGTAAATGGCAAGACTGTTGGTATGAGTTATGTGTAGCCTAAAATGAGTTATGAGACTTGAAATAACTATGTTTAAATGTGTATTTGATGTATAGTAAGTCATCTTAATAAATGAAGTTGGTGGAAGAATACTTGAACAATAAAAAGGTGAAGAAGTGCTGAAACTACTGGAGCTGGCAGATTTGTGTTGCTGATTGTGTGACTTGAGAACAAACCTTAGAAGTGTTCAATTAAGATAAATTTTGACATGACACTAGCTCTATGTGTGTAGTACAAGTGAGAGTTTGAATTTCAGTAAAAAGAGTTATGGTTTATTTTTAATAAATCTTTTGGTAAAACTGCTCAAGAAGAAATTACTGGAACTGGGCAAAACAGTGTGACGTTTTGCATGACCTGAAAATGAATCTTAGGAGTATTCAAATTGGCTAATTTTTGGTGTGATGTTATCCTCATATGTATATGAAATGTTTGAGTTGGAATTTGAATAAAAGGAGTTGTGGTTTGTCCTTAATGAAGTTTTTAGTAAGAAGTGGTCAAACAGAAGTACTGGAACTGGACAGATTTATGTGTTATGTTGAACGACCTGAACATGAATCTTAGGAGTGTTCAAATTGGCTAATTTTTGGTATGGTAATATCCTTATGTGTATATGAAATGTGAGAGGTGTAATTTTGATAAAAGGAGTTATGAATTATTATTAATGAAATGTTTGGTGAAACTGCTCAAACAGAGTTGCTGGAACAGGACAGATTTGAGTATTAAGTTGTGTGGCTTGAAAATGAACCTTAAGAATGTTCAAATGAGCTGATTTTTGACAGGATGATAATTTGATGTGTGTATGACATCTGTGAGTTGGAATTTTGGTACAAGGAGTTGTGGTTTGGTCACAATTCAATTCGTGATATAACTGCTCATTCCAGGTTCTGCATGTACCCATTTTGGGAAAGTAACTAGATGACCCCCCTTGACTTATTGGATTGCCTTGGAATTTTTATGGTAATTACCTAAGGCATAGATGTACATGTTTATGTAAATAAACCAGTATGAAACTACCATTTTGATGGTTGACAACTGAGTTGAAGTTAGTGTACAAAACTGGAAAACTGGACATTTTATTGTCATAAGTTGTAAGACTTTGATCTTGCTCATTTAAGCTTAAATGTAATGTTTAGCCTTATGAATATTGTTTCTTGGTGTGTTAGATATGTTTTCTAGGTGATGGATCAAAATAAATAAGGTTTTATGACCCACGAAACTGTGGTAAGACGGTACTGCCCTGCTGATTTCAGCAGTACCTTTGATGATAGTATGGTGTTTTGAGGTCGTTAGACATTTCTGAATGTTACAAAATTTTTATAGCATGTGTCTAAGCCTTCATTATGTATATGTATGACATGGGTTTGTGAATATGAGCACGAATTGATGAGCACGAGGCTGTATGAACAAGAATGTGATTGCTGGACAGTTTTTTTCAGTTTAAAAGACAAGTCCGTGCATGCATGTTATGATGCATTTGTTTACGAGTCGCATAATGCATGTCATGCATTGCATCATCGTCATGTACATGGTTTACAGCATGTCTTTTATGAGAAAGAAAGATGAAAAGCATTTTCAAAAGATGATTTTTGAAAAGAATGATTCCCCACCGGTACCGTGTGTGAGTATGAACTTGGCCAGTATGAACCCACCAAATCAGGGTTAAGTGATCTGACAGTAGGCCGTGCAGGCCCGGATATAATAGACCCAAAGAGAAAAAACAGTAGGTCGTGCGGGCCCGGATATAATAGACCCAACGAGAAGAAACAGTAGGTCGTGCGGGCCCGGATATAATAGACCCGACGAGAAGAAACAGTAGACCATTTTCAGATCCAGATATGATAGATCTGAAGGAAAGACCGTCCAGGCCCGGAGATGATAGACCTGTGAAAGTAAGACCGTTTTTAGATCCGGATATAATAGATCTGAAGGCTCTCTACTCCTTGTTTTATGACGAATATGATTTGGAAGAATGAATGAAAGAAAAGATTTTCATGTTTTCATTATGCACTGCATTTGCATAATCATACGCATTTCATATGGTCATGAACATGATGTCGAGTCTATATGCACTGAGTTGTGTCTTTACGTGCTTCGTGACTAAGTTATGAGTTTGTTGCCTTAGTGGCTATTGACGGAAGGGTGAGATACTAGCTAAATGCTAGATGTAATGTTACTTAGGTTATGACCTTGTTATCTTTCGTTACCTAAGTTACAATCTTATTGTTGTTGTTATGTAAGCTATGATCTTATTCCCTTTATGATTAAGTGATGATTCTATTCCCTTGGTGGCATTTGAATGGAAAGACAGGTATGATGGTAAGAGACCAAATTTTTAGGGATTTGGTTCTTGGGTGTACTTTCCATTTAATGCATGATTGTTTATGGTGTACTTGCTGGTGACTTTGTCACTCACCCCCCTATTTTTCCTCCCAGAGGCTGCAGGGAATAAAGTAGAGTGGATTGAGGATGAGCCTAGGTTTCCCCTATCCATGAGCGCGGCGAGGAGTGGACGAGTTTAGGAGACATGACTGGCCAGCTATGATTGATGACTGATGAAGTACTTGGAATGGAAAACATCTATTTTGTGATTTTCGATACTTTTGATTTGTGATGTAAACTATGAATGATCGTGTGGATGTGTTTAATTTGAATTTTTAAATTCTGCCACGGTTTCGTATACTTATCTGCGTGTAAGCGCAAAAATCCATGCATTATACCATGGATCATGATACGTATGGGACGACGCCTAGTACTCTCCTTAGTGAAGTACGGCGGGTGCACCGGCTTCGGCGGGGCCGGGGTGCGGGGCGCCACAAAATATGTAAAAAGTATCTAGATACATGCTACATGTCATGCCAAAAACGTTCCATGTGTTATGTTCGTAGAAAACCGAATTTTCAACTTTAGTCGATTATGCGATTTTTCTCCGATTAAATTCAAACTTTTTGCACATGTTATATATATTATTTCACACATAATATACATAAAATCTAGTAGATATTCATCTCTAATTGTTGTACTAAAGTTGGCGCTCACATGTGCCTAAAAAGGTGAATTTGGAATCTCCACAATTTGGCCTTAATTGGGGGTGATTTGTGTGTGCCAACATGGAATGATTTTATGATGAATATACCATGTATGCCACAAAAATTTTGGCTCTTTTTAATGTATATGGGCTGGCATCTATTTATGGCATGTACGTGACACGTTGACAAAGTTTCGGTAGTCACCTGATACGACAATTTTTGGATAACAACCTTGTAACGTGTTGTAACGATTTTTTCATCACCATGACTTGTATCATATGATATAAGACCTGAACGTACTCATAAATATAAGGTAAGTATAGTGATGTGACGTGACATACGTTTGTATTATGTGTAACGTATCGGCAGTACGTCGGAATATAAGTGTATTGTGTCTTTTAAAAAAATCTGAATATATATATATATATATATATATATATATATATTATATATAACGTGTATGTCAAGTGGAGAGAAGACTTTCCGTATTTCAATTTGTTGCCATCATGCCTTCTCCAAATATATCTCCTTTTAATGAACTAGTTAGTTCATTAAACTAAGTACTTCACTTAATGAACTAGTTTAGTTCATTAATGATGCACCTGAAATTAGTTCAAACACAACAAATGTTTTCCATTTGATGTAAGCTTTAAAGCTTCATCACTTGTTAGTATAGCAACATTATATATAAAGTATATAAGGGAAGTTTGTCGCAAAAACGTGTCAAGTAATAAATTTTGTCATGCATTTCTTAAACACACGTTATTTAAATTATGTATTTTGTGAATCACTCAAACTCTTTTTCTCAACAATTATATGTCTAAGATGTTTGAGATTAATCGAAGAAAAATCACGTATTTGACGAAAATAAAAAATTTGGTTCTCTACACTTTTACATACATGGGACGGTTTTGGTGTGTATGTAACATGTATCTAAACAGTGTTACGCATCCAAGACATACTAGAGTATTCTAGAAAAATAAATTAATATTTGATTAAAATTTACCGTATGTGTGAAGATTATGCATCATTATTTGACAAAGTTTACAAAAGAAATTTCAGCACATGCAGCTGATGTTTTACACGGCATTTACACATCATTTAGAGCCTAGATGGAGATTTTTTGGCACTTTAATTGGTGGAGGATAAGCCACATGTGATTGGTGACATCGAAGAAGGCAAGATACACATGGAAAGATTTCAAAATCATACAAAGTGCTGAAGTTTTCAGCACATCCTTCTTTGGCCAATTTTATGACATGATTTTGCTCCAAATTTCTTCAGGAATCGAGGGAAAACCACATATTAATTGATTCATAATTAACTTGTGTGAATTTGAGCATGTGTTTCAGATTTTTGGTTGAATATCCAGCTCATTTTATGAAGTGCCAAGGTGACAAATGATGGCATATCGTGAAGTGATAACTAGGCGAAGACATGTCATTCGTCCAATCATAATTTAACAAGTAAGGGTGTGTCACCATATTATACAAGGCAATCTTCCAAGGCATTGAAGAAAAATTTTCAAGGGGAGAGCTCATCCTATGCGTGCCACACACCTATATAAAGGGGCAAGATGATTCAAGACAAAGCTAAGCCAAAGTTTATATTCTATCAAGATCAAGCAAGACTATTTTCTTCTTCTCTTATTCTTTTCTCTTGCTCTTGTAGGATATGCAAGGCACCACTACAAGGAGGGGGGTTGAATAGTGGGTGCAGAAAATGTAGTTTTTAAAATTGTTTTAAACCAAAAACCCAACTTCTGAAAACAGTTTCTGTTTTCAGGACCTGGTTTGAAACGTTTTGAAAACTAGGTTACAAGTCTTCAAAAATTCTGAAATTTGGAGATATCTTAGTCTCAGATGTTTTGAGTATCTCCTAAAACTTTCAGATTAAAATTCAACTTTTAACCCCTTTTAAAGTCGTTTATGGTCAGATTGCACAAATCTCCCAGAAACGGTAGTGTGTTTTGAAAAATTAATTCCTATTGAACCGTGACTCCAAATGCTCTGAAAATTTAATGACTAACCCCTTATTAGGTTATTTTATTGGGTTGAAACAGTTTTGAAAAATTCTTTTGGGAAGTTAGTCAAATACGTTCAAAGTCTCAACCTTTACAAGCCTAAAAATCAGACTGCACTAGTCTTAGAACTTTTGACGTTTGGATGGCTTATACTTGTCCAAAATGGTTGAAACCTGTGCCAAAAGAACCTTAAGACGCGTGGATATGTTTCCTGAAAGTTTTGTGATTTTTGAAATTCGTTTACTATTTTTAAAAATGTGATAAAAAATGATGCACTGTGCTGGAAACTGAAAGTAAGTGCTGAAAGTAAAGAAGACAAGGAATTTTATACTGGTTCGGTTAAATCAACCTACTCCAGTCTTCGAGGACACATTCCTCGGTTATCACTAATCACAAAACACAAATAACACCTTACCACACAGGGTTGATGGAGTTACACACCAACTCCAACCCTTTACAAACCTTGTAAGTGATTACGACAATCACGAACACCACCACCTAGCGAATGCAAGATTGATCACACCTTGATCAATCTTTTACAACAATATAGAGAGTATGTGGTGGTATATATGAAGCCTATTCAATTGTATGAATATGAATACAATAGGCTTTTAGAGAGAAGAAAGAAAGAAGTGTAGAAGAAGAAAGTCTAGAAAACGTTTTTCACTTTTGCATTTGTGAGACTTGTCTTCTATTTTGCAATACTTCTTCTTCATTTTATCAAGCCCTTGGCCACCCCCCTATGTTGTCTTCCTCTTGAAAATTATCTTCTAAGTCCTTGGAAGAGTATATTGCATTATTGCGACATTTCTTTGCTTACTTGGCAACTCCTCATTGGATGATCATTAAGCCCTTGCTTACTTGGCACTCATTGATTGGATGGAAGTTGTCATCATTTGATGACTAGATAAATCTGAAAATAACCTTTAATAACATGTGCCAATTAGCCATGAAAGTGTTGTCATAAGTCACATAATAATTCCACATAATTAGCAAGACAAATAATCTCCATTTTCATCATAAATTTCGGCCACATGCTTATTCCACATGCTGAAATTTTCAGCATGTGTGATATTCACAAAATATTCAAAACATTTTCATGTATGTATAGATTAATTCCTTGAAGATTGAAGAATCAAATATGTTGAATCTTAAGGCATAAAATCGGCCAAGTGCATTCTACACATGCTGAAATTTTCAGCATGTGTGATATTCCAAGATACCATTACATTATTTCCATAATACTTTTAAAACATTTCCATATTATATTTCAATCAATCTATATAATTCAAAGTAGTAAATATAGCTCATTTAACTTCAAAATTTCGGCCAGCCATAAACTACACATGCTGAATTTTCAGCATGTGTCACAAATGTGACAAAGTTTGATATGTTACCTTGTGTAGCTCCTTTCTTTATGTCACCAACATTGTATGCTTCATTCTTGGCCAATTAAGATGCCAAAAAAGCTCCACATATGCTTCATCAAGCTAAGATAGGTGTGTACTTTGAGCTTGAACATGTGCTAATATATTTTTGCAAACTTTGTAAAATAGTGCACAATAATTATACACATATGGTATATTCCAATCAGCCCTTAATTGATTTTTCTAGAACACTTTAGAATTTATAGAGTATGTAAAATGTGTCTAGATACATGTTATATGTCATGCCAAAAATGTTCCATGTGTCGTGTTTGTAGAAAACCGAATTTTCGACGTTTGTCGATTATCCGATTTTTCTTCGATTAAATTCCAACTTTTTGCACATGTTATATATATTATGTTACACATAATATACATAAATTAAACTTTAATATTCAGCACTTAGGGCTGATTAAAGTGGCGTCCAATATGTGACAAAAATTGAATTTGGAATCACCACAATTTGGCCTTAATTAAGGGTGATTTGTGTGTACCAACATGAAATGATTTTATGGTTGTATATACTATGTAAGAGACAAAATTTGTGTCCATTTTTGAGGTATAGGGGCTGGCCATCTATATATGGCAAGTACGTGACACGTTGGCGAAGTTTTGGTATTCACTCGATACGACAATTTTTGGTTTAGAACCTTTTAACGTGTCGTAATAAATTTGTTATCACCATGACTTAAATCATATGATACAAGACCTGAATATACTCATAAATATGAGTTAAATATAGTGGTGTGGCGTTAACGTACGTTCGTAAAATCTATAACGTGTCGGTAGTACGTTGGAATATATGTGTATGTGCCTTTTAAAAAAAATCTGAATATATATAAAAATATATGGTAAATGGCGTGTATAAAGGAGAGGAGAGACTTTTCATTCTTCAATTTGTTGCCTTTGTGCCTTTTCCAAATATAGCTTCCTTTAATGAATTACTTAGTTCATTTAACTAAGTACTTCACTTAATAAACTAGTTTAGTTCATTAATGATGGCACCTGAAAATAGTTCAAACACAACAAATGTTTGCCATTTGATGTAAGCTTTAAAGCTTCATGGCTCGTTAGTACGACAACATTATATATGAACTATATAAGGCAAGTTTCATGCAAAAACGTGTCATGCACTTCTTTAGTACATGTTATTTAAATCATGCATTTTGTAATCACTCAAACCCCTTTTTCGCAACAGCTCTTAGTCTCAATCCTATCATTCTTATCTTCCATATACTGTATATGCTTTGATTATACCGCCCACATACATCCCGTTGTTGTACAAGGTTGATCAAGGTGTTATCATACCTACATTTGTTTGGTGGTGGTGTTCGTGTTGTTGTTTTTGTTTGTTTGTTGAAAAGGGTGTAGTTGGTGTTTAACTCCATTCACCCTTGTGAAAAGGTGTTTATTTGTGTTTTGTGAATACCGAGGAAGGTGTCCTCGAAGACTGGAGTAGGTTGATTTGACCGAGCCAGTATAAAAATCTCGATCTTCCTACTTTTCAGCACTTTTACTTTCAGTTCCTGCTTTTTGCACCATTTTCATTCCCACGGTAAAAATAGAAAATGTTTTTCAAAAATCACAAAACTTTTAAGAAACATATCCAAAGGTCTTATCTTTCATTTGAAACAAGTTTCATGTAATTTGGATAAGTAAGTCATTTAAACTTTCATAGTTCTGAGATTAGTGCAATCTGATTTTCAGATCTGCAAAGGTTGAGAACATCAACGTGGTTGACATACTTACCAAAAGAATTTTGAAAAACTGTTTCAACCCATTATAGTATACATCCTAAGGGTCATTACATAAAATTTTCATATCATTTAGAGTTGTCGATAAATAGGAATAAAGTTTTCATTTTGAAAAAAATTTCTGGCAGATTGACACAGTCTGAGTGAAAATGTTTTTTCAAAGGGTTACTTTGAATTTTAATCTGAAATTTTTATGATACATACATAACATTTAATAGTACTTCGTCACCAAATATTACGATTTTTGAAAGTCTATAACCGGATCATTCAGTTAATCAAAAACTGGTTCTGAAAACAAGATATGTTTTCAGAGGTGAGTAATTTGTAATAGAAGGTTTTATAAACCAACTTTTCCACACTCAGATGTCTATAACCTGATCATTCAGTTAATAAAAAACTGGGTCTGAAAACAGAATCTGTTTTCAAAAGTGAGTAATCGGTACAAAAAGTTTTAAAAACAATTTGTCCGCACTCACTTTTCAAAAGTAATCGTATTCACCCCCGTTGTGCGATGTTGGTACAGTGGGATGGCCACATGCCAATTTGGCCTACTCCCTCTGGGCAGTTTCTTCTTCATGATGCTTATGAAGCTTTTCGTCCACCTGCTCCAAATCTTCTTTCTAATCACATTATTTGGATGCCTCGCCAGCGTCCAATGATCCAGGTATTTCTTTGGAAACTCTTGCACCATGCGTTGCCATTACCAGATATTGTGTCTCGATTTGCACAGATCCTGCCAAGTATATGTCCTTTTTGCCGAATGGAGTCCACAAATATCAATCATTTATTTTATCACTGTTCACAAATAAGTCCCGTTCACCATTATTTCAATGGTTTGCTTGATATTCATGCACATCTAGTCATCGATTGGCGTAATTTCCTAGTAACAGTATGGTTGGAGTCCCCAGCTAGTTTTCTACGACATATGCAGCGTATCTATCTAGGCATTCTTTATTGGAATATATGGAAGAAGTATGCTGAGTTTGTGTTTGGTGATGGATCATGGTCACAACGTGCCCGTATTAAGGATATTCAGATTGATGTTTTCCCATGGGCAAAATAGCAAAGTGGCACAAAGATTGCAACAAATGTTCCACGGTAAATTAGCATTGGCCTTTCTCCTATTCTGCGTTCTAACAGGGTCCGGATCATTCGCTGGCGTCCTCCTCCAACGGGCAGATTAAAATTGAATACGAATACTTCTATAGGGCGCAATGCAGCTGGTGGAGGGGCAATTCTTCGGGATATAGCAGGCTCTATGATTCATGCCCTCTCATTCCCATTGCGCCATGATTATCCATTACATGTTGAAGCACAAGCAGTGCTTATTGCTCTTCTATATTATTTACCAAGATATGGACATGTTGATGTTGAGGTTGATTGTCAACAGTTAATTACTTACATGCATACTTCTACTTTGCTTGCTCCAGACCTACGACGCCTTCGGGACCTTATTACTGCATCTTCCATCTGTTTGGCTTATGCGCCATGTGAGGTTAATCAAGCTGCACATTTTTTGGCACAGGAAGGGTTAAGGCGTACCGTTCTTGCATCCTATTCTCGTTTGACGTCCCTTCCATCTTATATTCGGGGTATCGTGTTGACTGACTTTACGCTTCCTACATTTCGACCTTCATCCGATGGTGATGTCTAATCTTCTACATTGGTGTACCGTGCTTTCGTCGATGGGCCCCAGCACATGCATTTCTTTTTCACTATACTTTATGATTTGGATTGTACAGTGTAATGTTTGCAACAATATAAATATGCACTCTTTTCCCTTCGCCATGGTTTTATCCACAAGGGTGGTTTTACATGGCAAGGTTTTAATGCGACATATCATATATTGTTGCACATTTACTTCCATTATGTACTTATATTACTTGTTCTCATATGATGATTTGGTACACACTTTTGTAATATGGTATTCCTCCGCCATAAGTGAGACTACATAATAAAAGTTTTTGTTCGACTAAAATATATATATATATATATATATATATATATATATATATATATATGTATGTATGTATGTATGTATATATATGTATATATATATATATATATGTAAAAACCAAAAAATGCTGCTCTCCCTAGCTCTCCAATGGCGATCGGCGTAGCCACCGCCGCCACCGTCATTCTCGTTCGCCACCATCCCCCTGCTGTTGCTCTCATCCGCCATTGCTCCTCCCTTCTGATTCTTCGCTCTCATCCGCCGTCATATGGCGGCCACTTCAGCCGCGACTTCGCAAGTTGCCACGGTAGCGGCACAAAAACCCCGCCGCACATGCGATCCTTCGCTTCATTACTCATTGTTCCTATATGGGTATCATTCCCGGGTCTCCCTTCACAAATGCATCGTAAGGATGCCCTTTTTCAAGTGGCATCAATGTTAGGAGAGCCGCTGAAAATAGACACAGCCACAGCCACGATGAATCGTCCGTCTGTTGCACGTGTGTGCATTGAGCTAGATGTATCGAAAGACCTTCCTCACCGAGTATTCTTTCAGATGTCCTCTCTAGTAATAATGCAATGTTGAATATGAGGACCTGCCAAAATATTGTGAAAAATGCTACCGCCTGGGGCATGTAGCCGCTGAGTGTGGCGTAAGCCCTAATCCACCTACAGTAATAGTTGATAAGCCAACGGACATTCCCAAGACATATCCAATGGCTAAATCGAAAAAGCAGCGTTGGACACCGAACAAAATGGGACCTTTGATTGATCTACCACAAAATGAAGTTACTGTGCCACAGGAAGATGCTGCATTGCCCCCGTCGCGAACCATGGCAGAAGCGCATGACATAGCGATCCCACCATCGCCGGATATGGCTGCAGCTACAGAAATTTCAGATGTCCAGGACCACTCCAGACTTAAAGGGTTGGATGATTGTATAATGGCGATATCCCAGAAAAAATAATATCAGATTCCCATTCGGACAGTGAACTAGAACCCCTAGTGCATGAAGGCAGGCTCAATGAATTGGAACAAAGCTGTGCAAAGAACATTTCACATTTGATGGAAGACACTTATGTTGATGCTCTTTCTACGGAATGGGAACAGCTTCTTCCACCGGATCCATAGCCATCTCACGAGCCAAGGCTCTTGCGATGAAATCCAGACAAACCTGCGTCCCCTCGATTAACAAGGTTACGTGCTACTCACCTCACTAATTCTTCTGATGATGTTTCACAATGAAGATACTTTTATGGAACGTTCGAGGCATTCGTACATCTTTCAATCGTTTGCTATCAATAATCCGAAAATATAACTTGCATGCTTTGTTGATCATTGAACCAAAACTTAGACCCATAGCTTTATTGTCTTATCAACTGTAACTGGGTTTCTAAAAATCTAAATTAGTATGTAATGATCAAATATGGTTTTTTTTGGAAGGAATCGATCCTGTGTTCTGAAGCAGACCAGCAGGGACAACAGCATCATTCAATAAAATTTCGATGGCTTGCCACTGGTGATTACTTCTGGTTGACGGCTTCATATGGTCGACATTCAGTCTTTGAGTGACGAACATTATGAGCTGAATTGGAAGAGTTTAATGCGCAAAATACACTTCCTTGGATACTTGGAGGCGACTTCAATACATTTCAAACATTAGACGAGCATCGCGGTAGATCACAGCCCTCGCTGCACTCTATAGGATTTCAACGACTTTGTACAGCACTGTAATTTGCAGGAAGTTTCTTATCAAGGTTCACGCTTCACTTGGTCAGACGGGAGCTATTATGGGTTTCAAAACAGGCCGGGTACAATGTGTATGATATTTGGGATTTGCTGATGATCTATTAATTTTCTTGAATGGTGCAGCGCGTAATCTAAACAATTTTCGGAAATTTCTTGATACTTATCAGAAGGCTTCGGGCCAACTAGTCAACAACAAGAGTCAATTTGTGATGAGCCAAGGAGTTTTGCCCAACCATGCATTGCAAACACTAGGTATGCGGTCCGCCTCACTGCCAATTAAATATTTAGGCTCATATTTGTATAAGGGAACCAACAAAGCCAAGTACTGTACCCCATTACTTGAACACTTCGACGCTAAGCTCGCTGCTTGGTCGACGAAATTACTTTCAATGGACAATTCCAACTCATCTCAACGCAAGCGGCAAGCTACCAAAGGGAGTGATTAATATTCTTAATCGCAAAATGGCCGTTTTTCTTTAGAAGGGAAGGCATCATTGGCAATCTTGGCCTGCAGTTTGTCGTGGTGTCGAATTTGGTGGCCTTGGAATTCGAAGCTTGTCTTATATTCAAAAGTCATATGATTGTCAACTTTGGTGGAAATAGTTACATTCAAACAACTTATGGGCTGCATTCAGCAGGGCCAAGTATGGCCATCGCTCTTCCATATATTTGCACATTTATGACTCTTCAACATGGAAGCGCATGTGCAAAATCAATAGCTATATGGAATTGCATACTACTGAGACACAAGATATGCTCCAATGGACACCGGATGCCAATGGGCAATTTTCTATACGTTCGGCCTATTCATTAATCACCGAACAAGACCTGCGTAAGGACGAGACATGGTACATTTGGTGGAACAATGCTCATCCTGGACAAAAAATATTCCTCTGGCGATTATGGAATAAATCACTACCGTTGGTTAACAATTTGAGTTGCTGGCTTACATCGCTGCCATGTCAATGTATATTTTGTCGACAACAACATGATCATCAAGACCATATATTCTTAAATTGTCCAGAAATTCGGCCTCTTTGGGTTGCTCTGTCAATTACATTTTCGGGTCCAATGCCATACTCGCGCACAATCAAAGCACAACTTTTGCGTTGGTGGAACACTTCGTTGTCGAAACAAATGATGGGACAACTACGAGCAATTGTGCCGTCTTTAGTGACTTGGGAGATATGGAAGTCTTATGCCGCATGTAGATTTGGGGAAGAACAATTTAATCAGGATAAGTTACATACCAGTGTTAAGTCCGCAATCTATACTTGGTGCTCTACAGTGAAAGATAAAAAGTTTTCCATTTCTATCCCTCATCTTATCCACCAGCTATACTCGCCGCCAATCTGCACACGACGACTAACAATTGTTCGATGGCAATTACCACCTTCTGGAAAACTTAAGTTAAACATTGATGCAGCAGTTGGTCAGAAATTTACAGCAGGAGTGGGTATCTTGAGAAATTCCAATGGGGCAGCTGATGTCTGCTATTTGCTTCGCACTACCTTTGGTGTCTCCCCTGTGGGCAGAACTGCAAGCCATGACATATGCATTAATCTATTACGCACAACAATATGACAGCATTATCCTAGAAACAGATTGCCAAGCGATGATAAATCTTTTGGCATATGAACATCATCAGCTCACAGGTTTCTTAGCCCAAGAATTCACGCGGGCTAAGCATTTCCTCTTCCTCAACAATTCAACTTTACAATTCTATCACCAGGAAGCAAATTCTTCAGGACACAGGTTAGCGAAATATGGTTTCAGAACGGCGGGCCTAAGACTGTATCTATCCACTCAAACACTACCATGTGAAGTTCGCGGAGCTTTTCTCATGAATCTTCAACTGCCGTCTCTTCGTCATTTATAAATGTTGGACGCTACATTGGCGTTCTACCCTAGTCGTTGCCTGTGTTATTGCGCACGGGCAACACTGGTGCGCTTTTCTCCTAACTGTTATTTCACTATGCATGCCCAGCATCACCTTTTTCTCTCATATGCAACTCTTTATCTAATACCTGTGTTTCTTTGCCTATGGTTGACAACAATGCACATCACACTGACGAGGCAATCCATGCTACTGAGGCAATCTGTACGACCACATATCACAATCCATGGTTGCGGAAAAGGATTACAGAAGCTGTCGTCGCCTTGGTTGGGAATGAGCCAGGGCAGCATGGGTACGCCTTTGGAAACTACAGACCCTATATTTTCATGTTTCATGGCTCTTGTGATAATCGCTCTCTTGTTCTTTCATGAGGTACACAACAAAATGGATCCACCACGCACAAGTCATGCTGCGTTGATAACACCAGGGGATCACTGGCTCTAATGGGACATAAGCAACATTTACTCTGCTGCAACCGCGTCGACGAATCAGTGCTTTAGTATCTATGACAGTCGTATAAATATGTACGCTTTTTCTTTTGCCAAGGTTTTATCCACAAGGGTGGTTTTTCTTGGCAAGGTTTTAATGCGGCATATCATATACGACTGGAGATACGCCATTATACGTTCGCTAGTTTACTTATTCTCATATGATGATGTTTGTAACTCATGTTTGTAATATGGTTTTCCTCCGCCATAAGTAAAGTTTCAATAAAATTTCATGTTTAAATATATATATATATATATATATATATATGTATAACTCATCAGAAACTTTGTTGGGTGATGGGGGTGGAACCAGTTTAAGAACTTGCTCATTAACAACGTCCTCTGAACGTTCAAAAGTAATCTCTGTGGAACGATCACCTTGATCTTCCACTGGCTCTGCTTTCTGTTGCTGAAGATTATTTTCAACTACGTCATCACGTGCAGACGGCTCAGCAAATAATTCATCTATTTGTTCAGCAGGCATTTGCCCCTCATCTGCTACATTATTTTTTGAGTGATGCTTTTATTTATTATATCCCCTCACTTGTAGCGGAAGAATACCATGGTTACATCGAGCAGTTATCTGAGGTGGGAGACTCTCCCAAAACAAGCAAAAAAGTATAGTAAATACAAATAAAAATTGATAAACCGATACAAGCAATTGTCTAGCTAATGTAAGAATATATAAAACATGTATGGCTCTTTCATCCTGGCGGCAAAACCCCTTAAGTGAATGGTGATGAATACAAGCGAGTGTGCAGCAGTTGATGATACTCCAGTGATCATCCTCGCAACCCAAGAAAGCAAGCATAGAAATTGTCACAGGTGAATCATATGTAAGATGTTGAAAATGCAACATGGAGATTAGAATGAGAACATTACCTTGGTTGCCCGAAACCAACGGGTATCAGGCAACAGAAGTGAAAAACAGCCATGTCCAGCAACTCCACCGTCAGCGATTGATATTGGGCAAAGGGGAAGGCTCAGCATTTGAAAAACATCAAAGATTAGGCACCTAGCAATATGCAAAAAGATATCATAAAAATTAGACGATGATACATACCCAACCGCCCACATCAGTAGGATGCAGGCAGGTAAACTATTAATGCTCCACAGCAGGTCCTTATACGCGGGAATATGGTGTATGAAGGTCTGTCTGCAAGTTGCACGCATAAACTTGTGGAAGAGCCGCCTGTATAGTGAAAACACGTTTTTGTCCATGCATGATACCATATTGCGCTAGAAAGTGTGATGCTGAGTTTATCTCCCTTGGCCTATATGATAGCGACACATGTGTTGTTGAGAGGATTAACCTCAACCGTGTAAGGTCCGGACTCAATCGCATGGCTACAGCTGCCGAGCGATTTATTGTGTTCAAAATCACCATCAATCTACTTCCACTTCCAGATTTACATACCCTTGTGTGACGAAAAAGATGAGCAAGAACAACAAAGCCTAAAGTTCTGCATGCATAGGAGGTAAAGCAGGAAGCATGAAGCAAATACCTTGAACTAGCTGCCCTGCGTCATCACGTAATATTGCTATGGCCGCTTCTGCTTTTCTACCAACCGCCACATCAACGTTCAATTTTAATTTACCCGACAGCGGGAGTTGCCATCGCAATACCTTTAGTCTTTTAGATTGCAATGGGGGTGAAATGCAGTGCAATCAATATGGGATCGACTCAGCGCACTTAATCCCCGACACAGACAAACACCATGTATAAATATCTTGACGGATGCATTCCCGTAGCCTAGCAAGAGAAAAGTAGTCATCTCTAAACTGTACAGACGCATAAGCTTTCCAAATTACCCAAGACGCAGTTAAAGGAACCACTACGGCCAGTTGGCCAAACATCGTGCTACGACTCGCACAAGACCACCAACGACATAAATATAGTTTAATTGTGTTTTCCATCGGCATACGTCCTTGAAAAACGTTTGCCAAATGTATCCAGAGTTGTGTGATAATTGGACATTTATACAAGACGTGAGAGAGATCCACTGCAACACCTCTACAGAATACGCAACAAGTGGGAAAGGAGACGATCCATCTACTTAAGTTTTCTGGAAATGGTAAGGCATTAAACCACAATCGCCAAAGAAAAACTTTACCACTGATGATACATTTGGCCACCAAACATATTTTTCATATGAGAAAATCATACCTCTGGTTGGACAAGTGTCATAGACTATTTGTAGATTGAACTGACCATTAGACGCACTTTCCCATAGCAAACCCTCGGCTGTTGGTATCGAATGCAATGAGTAAAAAGGATGAATACGACATAACCTCTTCCAATCCGCTGAATCGTAAATATATGCCTGCATTCCTGATCGATGGCCATACTTATTGTCGTAAAAATTGCGCCCACAATGAAGAGGATGTTTGATATAGCCACCATAATTTATATTCATAAGCTTTTTGCAAAATACTTAAACTTCGAAGCCCCAAACCACCCTCTTCCTTTGGATAGCATATCGCTGCCCATGCCCGCCAATGATGTTGATTTCCCCACAGAAAATTCGACATTTTCCTATTTAGCTCGATAATGACACTCGTTGGTAGCTTTGCCGCAGCCATGACGTGGAGCGGCATGGTAGAAAGGGCCGATTGAATGAGCGCTAGTCTGCCTGCCATGCTTAATAGCCTTTGCGACCATCTCGCTAAGCGCGAATCGAAATGAGCCAATAGTGATGTATAGTACTGGGATCGATTGATCCCCTTAAACAGATAAGATCCCAAGTATTTAAAGGCAATTCAGTAATGGGCATATTTAACACTGGTGCTATGCGGCTTAGAGTAACTCCCTCCCCAGCCACCAACTGACTCTTATGATAATTGACTAGCTGTCCTGATGCATTTTGATATTGCTTCAGGAATATTTTTAATCTTCTTAGATAATCAATTGATCCATTCAAGAAGACTAACAAATCATCCGCAAAACCAAGATGAGAAATTACCTGCGATCGTCCACCATGAAAACCTCGTAATAAGTCTGACCGAAACAAAGCATTTATACCCTGTGAAAACCCCTCTGAAGCCAAGATGAATAGATGAGGCGATAATGGGTCACCCTGTTTAACACCTCTGGATGGTGCAAAAAAACCACATGGCTTACCATTGACCAACACTGAGCAATGAGTAGCCAACAAATTAATCATAATGAGCCGGTTAAATCTTTGGTGAAATCCGAATGCTTGTAGGAGTTTTTCCAAGTACTGCCAAGCGATTCGATCAAATGCCTTTGCCATGTCCAGCTTGATCATAGCCTGACCCCCTCGACTCTTACGATGTAGTATATGGACCATTTCCTTTGCTAACAAAATTTGCTCCGAGATTCTACGGCCTGTCATAAAGCCTGCTTGTTCCAAAGAAATCAGTTGAGGCAACAACATGCTTAAGCGATTGGATATAATGCGTGTAACCACCTTAGACAGGAAATTTGTCAAACAAATGGGACGGTAATCCACAAACGTATTTGGAGTAGTAATCTTTGGAATAAAGTATATTAAAGAAGATGCCATTGCTTTGGGAATATTAATGCCTAAGAAAAACTCCTGAACCGCCAGCAACACATCTAATTGAATCAACTCCCAAAAATGCCTATAAAATGAACCAGGAAAGCCATCTGGGCCAGATGCACTGGATGGACTTAGTTGCGACACCGCTGCTCTTACCTCAGTCATCTAAGGCAACTCTAGCAGTAGCTCATTATCCGATGCTATCAAAACCGAAGGTATATACTGCAATATTTAATCATGATCAGTGGTCGCTTCCGCTGTAAAGAGATGGCGAAAAAATCGAACTGCTTCATCTTGTATAGAAGACTCATCATAACACATCGTACCATCTGTCTTTCGAATGGTGATTATGGATTGTCAATGCCTTCTGACCTTAACGGTTCGGTGATAATAAGCCGTATTTGAATCACCCTCTTTAAGCGACTTGACATTAGCTTTCTCTTCCAGTAGATATTGGATAGCTATTGCATCCTTATTAGCACTGCTTTAGTCTGATGATAAGACGTTCTGGTGTCTTCCAACGGAGAGGAGTCATATGCCCTTTCTGTTCTGACCTTTTCCTCCTCTACTGCCTGTAAATCCGTGAAGATATTCCCAAAAATACTTCGGATCCATGATCTAAGATCAGACTTAAGCCGTCGTAGCTTATCGTAAAAGCCATACATGCCCCCCATTGTTGGATACGACCGCCAGTGAGTTCGAACATAACAATCAAAATCCGCATGGGTAGTCCAAGCCTCCAGGTAGCGAAAGAAGGTCCCCTGGGAGAGGCCAACTGACACGTTAAGAGCATAGGTGTGTGATCCGATGTTGCCCTATGTAAATGTTGAACTTGGAATTTCTCAAAAATATCCAAAAAATCTGCTGTAGCCAAAAAAAACGATCTAGGCGACGCCATACTCTACCAAGGCTACGTTCATCTGACCATGTAAAACGAGAGCCTTAAAAAGGAAAATCTAACAATTCACCTGACTTCACAAATTGCCTAAAATCAGCAAGCGTACGAATGTATGCCGTAGAACGGCCTTTGTGATCATCCAAAGATAAAAATGTGTTGAAGTCGCCTCCAATAAGCCATGGTTGTGTCATCTGCTCTCGAAATCCTATCAGGTCCTGTCATAGAGGCTTTCGCGCCGCCACTGTATGCTGGCCATAGACTGCTGTAAGCCAGAAGTCTTTCTGGCATACTAACCATCTAAATTGTAAAGAGACATTCTGTACCCACTGTCGCACGTCTAATAGCTACATGAAAGAGTTGTGCCACAGTACCCATATGTTAGAGTCATCAGAAGAACAAGCATGAGAGAAACCTAATTGCAAGCGATATTGTTCCATGCGCATAAGTCTGAGCTTTGGCTTAATAATCACCAAGACATGTAACCTATATTGACGAACTAATGATTGCAATCTAACTATAGAGGTCTGAATGCCTCTCAAATTCCAAACCAGGACGATCATTGATCAGATTCCAAGATAGAAGTTGTTGAATGCAGCGTTGCTGCTCTTGTTACTATATTTGTCGGAGGCGCAGCAGGCATGTCGCTTCTCTTACGACACGGACGACGAGTACGGACCTTCAATAAATTATCTAATGCTAGTGAAACCTCTTGATGTGTTACATTTGGATTTCCATCTTCCGCAGGGGGTGCAGCCGATAACACCCTAGCAACTTCTAACACCACCGAACACAATTCTACTGTGTCGACCTGAGAATCATCATGCATTTCAGAGTCAGAAGAAGGTAGCAGCATAGGGTCGACTTCCTGAATCCGAGAAGGAGCTAGGGTCGCAGACGAACAATGCAAGCTCATCAAATCTTGCTGATTAGATATCTCTTCTATTAATTGATGCTGAGTTTCTGTCGCATCTGGCTGATGAGCCACCAGAGTAGATGGAGTTGTGTCTTCCAGTACTACATGTTGGTCCACCTTAACATTGTCACTTGGTTGGTTCTCTGTGGACTGGGGAACATCATGATCTTGCTTCCTCTCAGCCTTTTTTG
Source organism: Eustoma russellianum (assembly GCA_036186865.1). NCBI lineage: Eukaryota > Viridiplantae > Streptophyta > Magnoliopsida > Gentianales > Gentianaceae > Eustoma > Eustoma russellianum. Next base: position 28,440,663 of record AP025068.1, read on the forward strand.
GTGTCCATCTTTGTGCAGGTTGAGGGCCGAAAGAAGCTGGAAGATCTACACCCTTGGCTGAAGGTGGTAGATGATATGACTGCTGATCCCGCCTACATGAGGACACTGAATGTCTAAGAATTCGACATGTAGCACAGCACACAGGTAAATTCTCTTATTCAACGGGTGGAAAGAAAGAATAATCATCACTCTGTATGTATAAACGTTGGGGAAGTTCTTTGGAAACATCAATTTCAATACAAATACGCGCTACAGATGGTCGTAGCAGTTGCAGTGTCGCTGAATCCGCTTTTAAAGGCGCACCAATCATACGTGCAATTTTAAAGAGAGCCTCTACTTTATGAAGATAGATTGGAAGTCCTGGCAAAGAGACTCAGACTGGAACAATGGGCATATCAATCTTGGGATCAAAATCATAGGTCCATTTGGTAACTCGCATGTGATAACCCAGCATCGTCTATGTGCGACGTGAAAACAGCGATAATAGTCAGTTTCTGAATCAAAGTGCAAGAGAATATGCATGGAATCCAACAGTGTAATTTTTACCGAGGCCGAGAAACGAATTCGGTCAAAACACTTACGTATAGCATCAAGCTTTGGGCGGTCATACCAAAAAGTACCTACCAAGCAATATTTGAAAGAATCCGCCAACTCTGTGACTTCCTCCCGAGTAAATTTAATCGCCGGTACTGCCTTAAATTTAGTAATCTCGTAAGGCTGGATCGTTGGTGCAGCAGTTTTAAAAAGAGATGCATAGGATCGATTTTGATCCATGGCTCCAAAAGAATCGCCGCCGCCAGTTGAGTCTGTCGAAAATCAAACCAAAAAACCAGAAGAAGAGCAGTATTGGAAGATCGAAGAAAAAAGAAGGAAAAAAACAGTGGTGGTAATGGTGATCAGCAACATTCCGTTGCCGTCACCCATAGCTGAAGAAATTGCCATAGCGCCGCCATTCCCATATACTATATACATATATATATATATATACATGTATATAGACTTACGGTTTTTTTCTCTCCTCTGGCAACGCAGCGATAATCACGGCACGCCATTCTACTGACTTCGTGATCGGCGGCCTCAGGCCGCTGCCTGTCACTGATCATTATCCGCCTGCTCTTGACGGATGTCTGCCAACGATGTCCACTGCTGCAGTGCATCCACCGCTACCCATAGGTTCGACGGCAATATCGGTTAATCATATGCTTCACTATTCTCATCAACCCCATCCCATATTGCATCAAAATCCATTCAGCGATTTAAAGGAGCACCAATGATTGAATTTACGCATGATGAAATATCTGCGTTGGCGGCACCATATCGACATTCATTGGTGGGTTTATTTTGGCATGGTCGGCCCTCCATGGCCACTGTTCGATCGAGTATAGATCGTATAGGATTCACGGGTGCAGTAAAAATTGGCCTTCTTGATTCTATGCATGTATTGCTGCATTTTGAGCATGAGGCAGATTATCTAAGATGTTTTGCAAGGCAAAGTTGGACAATATCAGGAAAATACATGAGGGTTACGAAATGGACGCCAGATTATGATCCTAAAGTAGATGTTCCAATTGTTCCTGTTTGGATTTCATTCCCAGGGTTGCCTGTGCATTTTCATCAAAAAAAGGCTTTGTTTCAGATTGGTCGTATGCTTGGCACTCCCATGAAACTGGATGCCGTGACTGCGGCAGTAGCCCGGCCGTCTATGGCTAGACTGTGTGTAGAATTGGATGTCTCCCAGGAATTCCCATCACGTGTTTACATACAGGTTTCTACACGTACAATATCCCAGACAGTTGTTTATGAAGATCTACCATCATATTGTACGTCTTGTTGTCGATTGGGTCATAAGACGACAGCATGTGGTCAGTCGACTTTGCAGGATCAACCTATGAATACTGAAGTAGGGGTGCCAAAACCAAAACCTAAGGATAATTTACAGCATTGGACCCCAAAGAAACATAAAGCACCAGACATGATGAAGGATGCAAGCTCTTATGATAATCCAGTTTCCCAGATATGATTCCGTCTGACCTAGTTCTAAATTCTCAGAATGTGTCACGACTTAAAAGTATAGATGATAGCCTATTATCTGAGTTTCCTCATCACAATCAGCATCTATTTAATTCAGATAGTGAACTGGTGGTTGATCGTAGTCGAGCTACCCTAATAGCTGAACCTACGGATGATGATATTCTCAGATACGTTGACTCTTTGATTCAAGCTGTCGTTGTTGATACAGCCTCCCAGGACAAACCCTCGTTAACACCACCAGCTTCAACTTCGAACATGGAACTGCAAATTCCACCAAGATTATTACGCAAGCAAACAAGATTAATAACTCCTCTTTCACCTCCAATTACTTGCTCTCGTGCTGCCCTCTCAAACTCATTTGAATTACTATAAGATCAATGAAGTTCATATTATGGAATGTCTGTGAGATTCGTTCTTCAGCGGACCGTATTTTATCTCTTATTTGACACTACAATTTACATCTCTTGGTCATAATTGAGCCAAAAGTTTGACCATCCACATTATCATCATCTCGATTGAAGTTTGGTTTCTCTGAAGCATTATCTGTTTGTGACAATCGTATATGGAAATTCTGGAAATCATCTGTGTTGAAATTGGAAGACGCGTGGATTGGTGTACAAAATCACTCATTACGCTTTAATTGGCTGGCATCTGGAGACTCTTTTTGGACAACCTACATATATGGACTTCACTCAGTGTCAGCGCGCCGCCCATTGTGGGCGGACCTGGTTGACATGCATGGATCTATTGACATTCCGTTGTTAATTGGTGAAGATTTTAACACATTCCTTTCAGTAGATGAGTACAAAGGGCGATCATCACCATCTATACGCTCACTGCAGGACTTTCAAGACTGTGTAGAAACCTGTGAATTACATCCGATAGATTTTCAGGGATCCCTCTATACCTGGAGCAACGGAAGAGGATTGGGCAATGTTTGGCGTAGACTAGATCGCTTCATGTGCTCTTCGACTTTTTTTGACCTCTTCACTTCAGTTCACTATCAGCATCTAAATCGGACTACTTCAGATCATGCTCCATTATATTTGGAATGCAAGACTGATGCTTTTTCTACATCAGCGTCTTTTCGATATTTGGATGTCCGGACTACGCATTCAGAATTTGACAGTTTTGTTGCTCAACAATGGCGCAATTCTAGTACAGTGGGAGGTATGCAGGGTTTGTACTCCAAACTACACCAACTTAAATAGCAGCTGCGAAGGTGGAATCATGACGTATTTGGTAATTTCTTTGATGCTGTCTCAACTACAGAAGCAGATGTACTACAGAGTGAAACTGCTTATGATTCAGCACCAACTGAAGCGATGCGTGCAGAATATCACAGAAATATGGCTAAGTTGCGATTGGCACAATCACGGGCACTTCTATTTTGGAAGCAAAAAGCAAATATCAAGTGGTTGAAAGAAGGCGACGTTAACACCAAATACTTTCATCAAACAGTGAAAGAAAGGAGAAGAAAACAAGCTATCAGGCGAATTTTTACTGAAGATGGAGTTGAGCGTAGTACACCACAGGACTTTGAGACAGAGGCGGTTAGATTTTACCAAAATTTATTTGCAGCGGAAGAGATTGCTTCATCCCAATCAATTTTGCAGTACATACCTCAGATACTTTCGGACGATGATAACCAATCATTGATGGCATTGCCAGAATTACATGAAGCTAAACAAGAAGTTTGGGATCTCAGTCCAACAAGTGTTGTCGGTCCTGATGGCTTTCCACGTTCTTTCTACCACCGCTTTTGGACTGTCATCCATACGGATGTCCATAAGGATGTTCAGGAGTTCTTTCTTGGAGTTCTCACCCCTCGCAAGGTAGCTACATCGCTTATTACCCTTATCCCAAAAGTTATGAACCCGCAGACATTTTCTGATTACAGGCCAATTTGATTAACAAATTTTCTGGCAAAGGTAATTACTCGATTAATAGCTACACGACTGTCTTCTTATCTCCCTACTTTAATTTCTGTTAAGCAAGCCGGTTTATGAAGGGTCGCGATATTACAGACCAAATATTACTAGCCCAGGAATGGTATATGTCTTGGATCGACAAGTCTGAGGTGGTCATGTCATTGTAAAATTAGATATGGCCAAGGCATTCGACAGAGTCAGCTGGTCTTATCTAAGTCAAATGTTGGTGGAAATGGGATTTAATGAGCGTTTTGTATGCATCATTATAAATAATCTGACTGCAACACGATGTTCGGTGCTTATCAATGGCAAACCAGCAGGTTTCTTTCCCGTGTCAAGAGGTGTAAAACAGGGTGATCCGTTATCTCCCTTATTATTTATACTAGCTTCAGAGGGTTTTCACGGGGATTCAAATCGCTGATGTGATCTGGCACAATTAAGGGTTTTAATGCTGGCCGAGTACCACAAGTATCGCATTTACGCTTTGCCGATGATCTGGTTGTTTTCTAAGTGGAGATATAGCAAACTTGAACCGGTTTAGACAGTTTCTTGATTCATATCAATAGGCCTCTGACAGTTAGTTAACTTTCATAAAAGTCAGTGGTGGTCCGTGCAGGAGTTTCGGGATTGCGAGCATCACAAGTGTTGGGAATGAGACTAACGCAGTTACCAATGAAATATTTAGGATCATATTTATATAAAGGTATTAATCGATCATCCTATTGTACTCCTTTATTGAATCATGTGGATGCACGCTTGAATTCATGGAGTGCTAAACTGCTATCCTTTGCGAGTCGTTTAATTCTAATTCGCCACGTACTTGGTTCCATGCCCTTACATATAATCGCAAGTTCCCGTCTGCCGAAGAGTGTAGTTCAAGCGCTTAACAGGAAAATGTCCCTGTTTCTTTGGGATGAACATCATCACTGGCGATCTTGGGATATTATAGGTAGTCCAACAGAGCTTGGCGGTTTAGGGATTAGAAACCTGGAAATTGTTCAGCAAGCTTATGACCGTCAATTATGGTGGCGTTTTCATCAATCACAGTCACTATGGGCACAATATAGTCGTGCGCGATATGGACAACGGGGAGAAGTGTACGCAAACATCTATGATTCCCCAATTTGGAAACGGATATCTAGAGTACATCCCTACATGCAGCAACATGTTCTATACACGTCTGATGGCCTTCATTGGACATTAGATACAGCAGGCCAGTTTTCATTGAGCTCCGTTTATAAGCAACTATTCTCAGATACACCTTCATTTGATTGCACCAAATTGGTCTGGTGGCCTTCTTTACCATCCGGTGCAAGGGTATTTTATGGAAACTTTGGATGACAACTTTACCATTAGTAGACAATCTATGTTCGTGGCAGACAATTTTTCTATCTCAATGTGTATTCTGTCAAATTCACTCGGATACAAGGGATCATATTTTTCTGCAATGTCCTGCAGTTCGTCTGACATAGCAAGAATATCGGCTCTTTTCTCTGGTCCAATGCCGCATAATACAACAATTTTTGGACACCTGATTCGCTGGTGGCATATGTTATCCGCCACATCTATGGTAGGACAATTGCGAGCTGTAGTACCGACATTAACATCATGGTTTAGTTGGAACGAATATGCCTCTATCAAATTTGGAGAGAGCAACTTTGGCATACAATCGATTATCTGAAAGAGTAAGAGATCATATATTCACTTGGTGTGCATGTTCGCAGGGAAGGAAATATTCCATGTCCTTAGCCCATTTTGATTGACCGGGGATTCTCTCCAAAACTGCGACAGCGCCATCACAGGATTGTGCGTTGGGAGCTCCCACCTACAGGTCGTTATAAATTAAACATAGATGCTATGGTAGGACGAAAGGGGGCAGCTGCTGGAGCTATTTCTGCGCAATGGATCAGGAGAATTTATTTTGGGGGTAGCATTTCCGCTCCCACACACATCACCGCTGCAAGCTGAGCTAATGGCCTTGATCTATAGTATAATATTTTTTGCATGCAACTATGATCGGCTCATAGTCGAGACTTATTGCAAATTACTGCTACATTATCTGTCGCAATCAGGACGATATACGGGTACATTATTCAACAACCTTCAACGTGCAAAACACTTTCTGCGCCTCAATGGATCTACATTACAATATTGTCCGAGAGAAACCAATTCTGCAGCTCACTTGATTTCCAGGTATGGACTGCGATAGGCAGGGGCAATTACATACGCTACTCTTTCAAGTTTACCATGCGAAGTACGTCGATCGATAATACTAGACACATCAGCCCCTCACTTGCGTCATTGAAGAAAGTCTCCCATCAGGTTGGCATACACTTGCTTAGGTTGCCTATGTCAATTTTGGCATGGGCAACGTCGATACGTTTTCATTTCTTGGATTCACACTTGAGTGTATTAAAAAATTTTCTGCTCTCATTATCTTTGCGCTACTTATATCGACCTTTCTTGTGAATTGTAATGAGGTGCGTTGGATTTCAAGAAAAAGAGTACAACATGGAGCCGCTATCAATCCTTCAACCATTATCGGCTACATCAAAACAGGATCAACCAGGACTGAATGGATGTGGCATCATTTCCCGCTAAATGTAGACCCTCAAACATGATTAGCTCAATGCTCCAATTGTATAAATATGTACGCTTTTTTCCTTCGCCAAGGTTTTATCCACAAGGGTGGTTTTACTTTGCAAGGTTTTAATGCGGCATATCATATAAGATTGGAGATTAGCTCTCATTACTTCGTTACAGTACTATTTCTCATATGACGACATTTATGTAATATAGTATTTCTCCGCCATAAGTGAGGCTTTTTTCAATAAAATATAATCCTTTTTTTTAAAAAAGCGGGTATTTATTAAATTAGAAAGTCCTCACTTATGGTGGAGGCAACCATATTACATGAGTGTATATCATAAGTAAAACGAAAGTGTAAAGCTGCAATAATGTGTAGCCTCCAATCATATATGATATGCCGCATTAAAACCTTGCCAAGTAAACCACCCTTGTGGATAAAACCTTGGCGAAGGAAAAAACGTACATATTTATATGATTGGAATAAATGCGGCTAGATGTGAGAGCTAAGAACAAATGAAAGTGGCGTACGAAAACTGCGCCGATCTTGACTGGTGGGCTATGCTGATAGATGTCGTGTTGCCAAAAGGGTAGTCTTGAACGCTTGAGGTGTGTTAAGTCCTTGTAGAGATGTAAAGAGTTGGTCCACCATTGTTGAGTTAGAAGCAGATCGAGGTTCCCTCGAAAAAAAAACATGATAAAATACATAAGTGAAATTCAATGTGTTGATGATGGCCCATTGTAGCACATAAGGATCAGAGGCTGTGGGCAACTGAAGGAGTAATTCACTATGGGAAGACATTTGAATGAAATGGAAAAAACGTAATCAAACATACCAGAGTTGCCTGCACATGATAGTACAGGCAACGATAGTTTTTGTGTACACGCGGCTCAAACTAGAATGCAGCCATGTTTGAATGTATAATGGATATTGGCATCCTCGCAATAAAGTACAGCAAAGCACATTAGTATCTGATAATCCAATATGGATGTACCAAAGTACAACATATGAAGCACCACAACGTACCGATGTTGCCCTTGTCTTAAGACCTTGGGCAACAATGGGAGAGAAATGCTATCTAACACCACATGTAGTTGCGTAAAAGTAATGGGCCAGACGTACCAGAGTTGCCTGTATCATAATAATACATGAAACGATGGGGGCTAACATGCCGTGAGTATTATATCCGCAATGAATGTAGGACTCCATCTGTATAATAGAAACCCCGTGCCGCGTGAGGAAGCTGGGGGGCAGAAGTATATATGCGTGTTAGCGGAGATATACGCACAAATTGACTCAAATGATACGCCACCATGTTGATCTCTCTAGGGATGAAAATAATTTGGCTCCTGGTTAGCTGAAGAAACAGCTGTAATTTCTGGTATTCTGGCAAATCTTTCATGCTTGTAGATGGCTGTGTTACTTGAAGACAGTCTGTTTCTATGATAAGTTGTCGATGCAGTTGGCCAAAAAACATAAGGCTGTATCAAATGGCTTGTGTTTCCGCACGTAGGGGCGTCATATAAGGCAGCCTGAAGGAAATAGCCGCAAGCATGTGTCTAAGGAGTTCCGAAGAATTGCCCCTGCTGAGGAATATGTTTTTGTTGCTGACGCATCAACGTTGAGTTTTAGTTTACCTGATGGCAGAAGGGTCCATTTGAGAGAAAGTAGCAGTTTTGGCCTTAGCTTTGCAGAGAAGCAAGCTGCAACAAGAGAAAAGTCAGATGTTGCGAATTTTTTCCAATGCATGGCTGTAGTCCAGTCATAGCAAGATTGCCTAGCGATACTGTACACTGTTGTAATCGGTATGTCTGCATCTCCATATATGTGATTTGTATAAATTCCTCCATATAGACCAGCACAACATAATTGGACCAACAACTCGAGATTGCCTTTAAGCGTTTTAGCAGAAGATAATAACCACCACTGTAACATATGTGACCGGAGTGCAGTTGGGAAGTTATTTGTTCCATTAAGCAATATTGATAGATTCCGCCATAGCGGTTGGATTGTTGGGGCACGTAATAAAACATGTGCGGATGAGTAGCAGAAACTGCATGGCAGAATGGACAAATACTGGGGCAGGCGGTAGTAAATTTTTTTCAGATATCTTCTACAGGAAGTGCACCATTCAATAGTCTCCAAATAAAAATGCTGATAGTCTTTGATATTCCATGCCACCAAATGAACTTTTGTGAGAGAAGTGTTGCTCTAGTTGGTCTAACATCATTATACGCCTGACGAATTGTGAATAGCCCAGTAGTTGATGTATTCCACAACCGGGTTTGGGAGACCAGATGATAGATGGGTGCATAAGGGGTGTATAGGCATAGTCTTTCCATCCTGGAGAATCATAGATGCGTGGGCAAATAGTCTTGCCGATAGTACCATAACGATTGTGTGCATATAAGTTGACCATAGTGTAAGTAACGTTGTGATAAGACCACCATAGTTTACAATCATAAGCAATTTGAATGTGGAGCAAATTTCGATCCCCTATTCCTCCCTCAGTTTTCTCGGTAACACATTATGTCCTCAAATGCCAATCCAATGATGCTTGTAATTCCATTAAAGGAGGCAATTTTGCGATTAAGCTTGTGAATAACACTTTTAGGCAAACGAGATGCTGCTAAAATGTGTAATGGCATGGCAGATAGAACGGATTTTAAGAGGACTAAGCGGCTTCCTGGAGCAAGTAGGCGGCTGGCCCATCCGTTTAGATATGTATCAAAGTGTTAAATGAATGTATTGCAGTATATGGATCGATTAACCCCCCGGTAGAGATAGGAACCTAAGTATTTGATTGGTAATGTTGAGGATGGCATTGTCAATATTTGTGATATAGCGTTGAGATGATGACTGGAGATGTAGGAACTTGCAACAAATTGGCTCTTTGCATAGTTTACTAGCTGACCGGATGCTTGCTGATATGTATATAAGAAAGATTGGAATCTCCTCAAGTTTGGTATAGATGCATTTAGAAATAATAGAAATTCATCCGCATAAGCAAGGTGTGACACTGGTTGAAGACGACCCAATGAAAAACCGTGGATTGAGGCATTGTTGAAGAGACTATTAAGAGCACGGCTGAAACCTTCTGAGCATATGATGAACAATAAAGGAGACAGTGGATCTCCTTGTTTTACTCCACGTGTGGGGGAGAAAAATCCATACGACGAGCCATTGACGGCGATTGATAGTTTGGATGTACTCATGTTGTTCATCACAATTCGAATAAACCGTGACGAAAATCCAAATTTTCCAAGTATTGCCTGTAAGTACACCCAACTAACTCTATCAAAAGCCTTTGTCATGTCAAGTTTGACCATAACATATCCGCCATGGGATTTCTTGTCTAGATGATGAACCATTTCATTGGCCATTAAAACATGTTCACTAATATCATGCCCTTTGAGAAAGCCAATTTGTTCAGGAGAAATAATTTTCGGCTACACAGCGTTTAACCTCAAAGCAATTATTTGGTAGTCACTTTACTGATGAAGTTTGAGAGACATATTGGACGAAAGTCTGCATAGGTGGCTGGATGTGATTTCTTAGGTATCAATGTAATTAGAGATGAGACCATTACCTGAGGAGGCGGAACCCCTAAGAAGAATTCCTGGACGGCGAGTGTAACATCCAAGTGTATTATATCCCAGCATGTTCTGAAGAAATGGCCATTGTAGCCATCTGGCCAGTGGAACTGCTTGGGCTAAGGTGCCACACTGCACTCTTAATTTCATTTGCATCTGGAACTGTTGCAAGGAGGTCATTATCCGATTGCGTTAGCACAGTTGGGATGTATCGAAGGAAATCGGCTACTCCATCAACAGGTTTCTGCTCAAATAGTTTTTTGTAGTAGGATATCGCTTGATCTCCAAGGGAGGCATTATCATGCAATGGGGTGCCCGTACTACTGCGTAAATCACGGATATATTGTTTGCGATGTTTGTCCTTGACAATCGCGTGAAAATATGCAGTGTTAGCTTCCCCTTCTGATATCCAACGAGTTCTAGCCTTTTGTGCCCAGTATGATGTTTGAGCTTTAGTTGCCTCCAGTAGTTGAGCATGTGCAAAAGACATGGCTGATCTAGCATCTGGCGTAGGATTTTCATCAAACTGTGCTTCTTTGCGTTTATAATTATCTTCTGCCATTGTGACGTTGCTGAAATATATCATAGACTTCTCGGTTCCAGACTTTGAGATCCTTTTTGAGAAGTTTTAGCTTGGAATATAGACCACGCATTCCACCGGTCATTGAGTATGACTGCCACTTATCTTTGACGTATATGATGAAGTCATCATGCAATGCCCAAGCATTGATGTAGCGAAAAGGGATTTGAGGACGTGTTTGTGATAATGTATAGTTGAGTAAAAGTGGAGCATGATCAGATGTTGCTCTGGAGAGATGCTGAACGATCATGTCTGCAAAGAGGTTGGAGAAAGAGGTTGTGCATAAATATCTGTCCAGACTTCTCATAACTCGTCCTTCTCCTGTTCCACATGCCCAAATAAACATTGAACCTCTAACGGGAAGTTCTTGAAGGCCACAAACATGTACACAATCCTTGAAATCATCTAGGTTGCGAAGAGATAGGAAGGATCTGCCTTTGTGTTCGTCTAGCGAGAGGAAGGTATTGAAGTCTCCACCTATGATCCAAGGTATCATTAGGTTGTGTGATGTCTCAATTAGTGCATCCCAGAGAGGTCGTCGTTCCAAAACTGTATGTCGTCCATAATTCACGGACCAGGCTAGTGACTGTTGGGTTGGTATATACTTGAAAGTAAAGAGGGATGTTTGGGCACCGTGGTTCACATCAAGCAGCTGTAAGGATGATGAGTTCCAAAAACCCAGATATTATCATGACATGTAGCTATAGCATTAGAGAAACCCAATTTTAGTCTGTATGTGACCAGTTTGGGAGGTCTTTGTTTTGCTTCAATAATCACTAGGATATCCAAACGTGAATTACGTACTAGTGTCTGTAATCTGTCCATGGAGGTGCGAATACCTCCCGTATTCCATGTAATTGCATTCATAATGCTACTTGGGGTGATGTAGAGCACGAACGAGAGGCACTTCGAGTAACCATAGTTGATGGCGGTCGTGGTGGTAGCTCTTTACGCAATCTTCGTTTCGCCTGGAAGGTGCTGGGATAAAGCCATCAAGCTCAGGGTGTGATGACGTTAAACAGTCATGAAGAATATCCTCATCATTGGTACTGGGTGGGCGAGAGGAAAGACGTTTGGTAAAGTTTTCTGCAACATCAATCATCTGCTGGTTGAGTTGAGAGCGCGGAGTCTCATCCAAAATATTTCTGGGAGCAACTTGATGAATTTCTGAATAAGAAACTTGGCAATAATCAGGATCATCATCAAGTGCTTGGGTATGTGTTAATGTATCATCTGCGATACCCCTCATTGTAGGCAGCGGGTCTGTGTGAGGTGCCAAGAGATCATCCTTCTCAGTCATGCGTTGGGATGGAGCTGTTTTGTCTAGAATATGGCGTTCTTGGATGCCAATTAATCCTTCTAGCAGGCCAAGATTGTTCTCTTCATTAACAACAATATTATCCTGATCTGGTGGAGCATTGGTCCGGAGTTGATATATGATGAACCACAGTAGCCGGATTCGGTTCTGCATGAGAATGTTGTGGTATTATATTATGATGATCTGTAGTTGCGGTAGCCATGTTCTTGAGCAAAATCACGTTTTCCATATCAAAGGCGTGATCTTTTTGGCCCTTCTTGGGAGTCCATCGTGTGGTTTTGGCTGTGGCTTGGAGGGCTTATCAATTACCTTGTCATCACATCCGGCGGCTATATGACCTAATCGGCGGCATTTGTCCCAAAATGAAGGCAAGTCTTCATATACAATCTGTTGCTGGATTATTTTTTGTTTGCCTTGCAAAAAGAATTTTTTGGGAAGGTCTGTGGATACATCAGCTTCCACGTAAACTCGTGCTACAGATGGTCGTAGGCCATCGGCGGTAGCTACATCAAGTTTGATAGGATGGCCTACTACTCTTGCTATCTCAAAAAGTGCAGTTTTTTGTTGATAATGCACATGTAATCCAGGAAAAGATATCCAGATTGGCACGATTGGAGCATCAGCAGAGGGATCAAAATCTATAGTTCATTTCGTGATGCGCATGGTGCATCCGGCAATCGTCCATGATCGCCGGTAAAAACATCGTATGTAGTCTGGTTCATGCAGGAAATTCAGCAGTACGTGAGATTGATCCAAAAGTGTAATCTTGACGTCAGATTTGAATCCAATTCTTTCGAACACTTGGCGGATGATTTTCAAGAGTGGTCGTCCAAACCAAAAAGTTCCTACTAGTGAGAGCCGGTAAGGGGCGGCCAAGGCGTCTATCTCTGCATCTGAGAAAATAATATACACATATATATATATGTATATATATACACAATATATATATACACATATATATATATGTGTATATATATGTATATATCTATATCTATATATATATACACACGTATATATATATGAAAGAAGGCGTTCGCCTTCTGGTATTTATTAGAAAATAATGAGAAACCTCACTTACGGTGGAGGAAAACCATGATCAGTATAAAATGCATAAATAAGTCGAACGAATGGCTACGAGACACGTCACCAAGACCCAATAGAAACATCAGTGAAAACACAACCTTAAACTAATGAGGGTAAAGTAGAAGCTGCTGCAAAAACACAGTGGATATCTCCTACCAAGCCATGTTGCACCAGAAAATCAGCACCGCTATTATTCTCGCACCATGGGTATAGAATCCAATATAACCCGCATGTAGTATGGTTCTCAATCGACAAAAGACGAGCCTATAAGGTGGCCGGGAATCTCTGATCATCATTTGGACAAGCTTAGAACAGTCTGTCTCTAAAATCAACGTAGGATGTCATGGTAGGAAATATATCAAACTTAGTATTGACGTTTGAGCCTCCCCCTAAAATGGCGATACATGTAGCAGATGAAAATGTAATGCACCACGACAAAGACCAACCTAATCCCTGAGAATCGCCTCCCCGGCCGCCTCGTCGTCTCCAACAGCTGCATCTTGTTGAGCTTCATCCGGCCCAAAAGAGGAAACAACATTGCACAACCTGTACTCATTCTGAGCACAAAATAGGTGTTAGGAGGCTTGAAATAACATAGGGTAATTCCGCACCACTTTAGTCCCATCAACACTTCGGCACCAAATATAGAAATACGATCGTATTGCTATCAAAAGCATAGCAGTCGAAGGACGATCATCATATGTCGCGGCCGTATATGAACACCAAATATTATGCACTATAACACTGGGCAAAATAATGTGCAACACTCCCCATAACGATGAGACATATGATATGGCCAAATAGAACGATATGGGGCGTGTAGACATCCAATATATCTGCAAAATATCTCCATATTGTCTGATCACAGGACGACTAAATAATATGTGATCGGTAACTGCTAACGCTGCATGATAAAAGGGATATTGAGTACGCATAATCGTCATAAATCAGCATAAAACATTTTCCATCGGTAAAGCTCCATGACACAAACGCCATAAAAGAAGACTGGCTACTGGCCTTTGGCGAGCATGCTAGATACAAGTGTGTGAAAGTATCTTCAGGCGAGACGTCCGAAAAAAGTCATACGTGGAGCTCAATGTAAAATTTCCCCCGGCTGTAAGGGACTAGCTCAGATCTGCCCCAACTCCAAGGCAATGCTGCGAACATACCGATGATATCGACAAATAGTCCGTCATGTGACTGAATCTGTAATACAGGGCTGATAATCCCCGCAGTGACCATATAAATGCCGCATATATCGACTCCATAATGTATCTTGCTGATGATATTGCCACCACAGTTGACAACAATAAGCATCCTGCAACGCAGACAAATCTCAGACCCCAAAGCTGCCTTCCTCCTGCGAAAAAGCGATGTTCCACCGAGAAACCCAATGGCGCTTAGAACTACTTCCACCCCAAAAGAAATTCGCGATTTTGGGTTGTAATTCTTGCATGACTGACTTGGGGACTCTAGCCGCCACCATCACATGTCGAGGTAAAGAACTTAGAACATGTCGTATCAAGACCAACTGGTTTTCCTGCGTATGTAATTTATTTTGCCAGCCATTCAGACGCCTATCAAAATGCTGTAACAAAGTCACACAATATTGTTCTTGATTAATGCCTTTATACAAATATGACCATAAATAACGCATAGGCAGCTTGGTGGAGTTCATCATAAGTGCGGCCTTTATTCTGCGAAGACGCGTTAAAGAAATGCTTAATGATGGCATAAATGACTTTTTGCAAAGTTAATTTTTTGCCCGAGTCACTTTCATAATACGCCAGAAAAGCTTTAAAGGCTAACAGATTTCTAACATCACCCAGCAAGAAGACCAATAGATCACCGGCATAAGCCAAGTGAGGTATACAAAGCAGCATCCGACCAATCGAAAAGGACAGATCTTTCCTTCCTTCCCCTGCACATGCAGTCCGCGACTAAAACCTTCAAAGGCTAGGATAAATAATAGAGGAGACAGAGGATCCCCTTGCTTAACACCATGGCTGGGAGTAAAGAAACCACAAGGAATTTCACTAATGACCACCGATATACGTGTTCAGCGCAGCTGATTGATAATCAGTCGAATGAAAAATCTCGTAAAACCAAATAGATGCAGCACCTGATCTAAATACTCCCAGCTTACCCGATCAAAATCTTTCATCGTATCAATCTTCAGACACACCTACGCACCCGAGCCATCCTTATCAAGCATATGGATCATCTCATTAGCCAAGAGTACCTAGGAGGAGATGTTATAACCCTTCAGTTGAGTTGAAAGGATACGAGTATTGATCTTGCCTATAAATGTAGATAATGTTGGAGAAATGAAATGGGTAAAGATTGGATGACAAGTGGGTTTGTCAAAAGTTGACAACCATATACTTTGAGTTTGATTATGATTCGTGCTCATTAATCAAAAACGAAAATTAAAAATTTCTAAATTATCTACGTAACGAGTAGATGATTTTAGGCTTTTGAATCACTCGATTCCGATACCGGGTGAATGAGAAATTAATGCTCAAAGTTGGAGTAAAATTGGTGGAAATTAGAAAAATTGGTGATGTGGCCTCTTGAGGAGTGAACACATCACCAATTTCCTTGTATACCACATTGCCCACTTGAGAGAGAAAGGCCACCATATAAGGTTCAAGTTGGAGCTTTCTAAGATGTGCCCTTGGGCATGAGAAGTTTCTGACGGAGTCAGGACGCAGCTCAGGCAAGGTTCACGACACGCGCGCGCGCCGCCGCCCGCCCGTCCGGCCGACCGGCCGGCTCGACTAGGCTCGTGGCTCGTCCGCCCGGTTCTTATCTCTTTGGATAAATTTTCTTTTAATTTTTCCAGAAAAATAATTACTTGATCCTGCGGTTCAGCGCGGTTGCTAATCTGATCCTGTGGTTCATCGCGGTTGCTGATCCAACGCTCCAGATTTGATCCTATCTTCGGTTTACTGATCCAATGGTCTACGTTTGTTCAGACAAGGATTACGATCTAACGGTCGAGATCGTAACTGTTTTAATCCAACGATCCAGATTCGTTCTGACCATAAACCGCTTTCAACCTCCTTCAACCTCCTTCAACCACCCTCCATCTATATATACTGTCACCATGCATGCATACGAGATACACTGTTAAAAACAGTACAACAATCTTTCTTCTACAAGCATTCTGCATTGCATTCCATCACGATACAATCAACTCGAGAAATCAGTACACCTTTAACAGGTTCGTCGAAGCAATTCGTCTTAAGGATAGAGTCCTTACACTCGCCTCGGTTTTGCTTGCGTTTTTGTTGTCAATTTACTCACATGCACATAGTGCACCTGTTCTTATTACAGTGCATACAATCTTAACACGAATTGTGATATATACTGTAATCTGGTTTGATTTCTGTTTGCATATGCGGCTTCTGTTCGTACGACACTAATTGGTTTCGTGTTCTATTTTCTGTATTACATTTAACAGAAACTGAAATATGGAAGGCGAAAGTTCCAACTCATTCAACGGTGTGCATCTGGGCATTTCTGAGGAACAGAACAATGCTGTTCCTGTTGCACCCGCTGCTCCAGTCACTGCTCCTGTTCCTGCTGTTGGACAGGTTGAAAAGCCAGAGAAGTTTGGAGGAAGTTACTTCAAACGCTGGCAGCAGAAGATGTGTTCTTCTTGACCACGTTGGGTTTGGCTAAGATGCTGACTGAGGATCCTCCGGAGGTGGTGCCGGTGGAAGACCAGAATGTGAACATGCAAAACAATCTGATTGCTGAAGCGTGGAGTTACAGCAATTATGTTTGTTTGAGTCACATTTTAAGTTGTTTGGATAATTCATTGTATGGATTGTATTCTACTTATAAAACTGCGAAATCCTTATGGCAGGCGTTAGACAAGAAGTACGCACTGAGGATGCCGGTACTAAGAAATTTATTATTGGAAAATTTCTTGATTTTCAGATGACAGATTCCAGGACTGTTGTTTCTCAGATTGAGGAACTTCAGATGCTTGTTGCTGAGATGAAAGAGGAGGGTATGACCCTCAGTGAATCTTTTCTTGTTGCTGCTGTGATTGAGAAGCTTCCTCTTTCGTGGAGGGAATTCCGAAGCTATCTCAAGCACAAGAGAAAGGAAATGTCTTTGGAAGACTTGATTGTCCGACTCCGTATAGAGGAAGACAATCGAAGGGCAGACAAGCCGTCTTCCAGTTCTGGCCATGCAAAAGCTCATGTTGCAGAGGCGTCGAAAAAGAAGAGAGAAATTCTGTCGGAGTGAACGCGAAGGGCAAGAAGTTGCCAAAAAGTTCACTGGAAAATGTTACAATTGTGGAATTCAAGGGCATCGTAGTGTTGACTGCAGGAAGCCCAAGAAAAGGCAAGAGAAAGCCAAAGCCAACCTTGTAAGTGCAATGGATGATTTGGACTTGTGTGCTGTTGTTTCTGAATGTAATGCTGTAGGTAATCCTAGCCAGTGGTGGGTGGACACTGGCGCCACTAGACACGTTTGTGCAAACAGGGGAATGTTCAAGGAATATTCTCCTGCGAAAGACAATGAAAGGCTGTACATGGGAAACAAAGATAGCTCGAATTGAAGGTTCGGGCAAAGTGATTCTGAAGATGACCTCCGGAAAGAATTGACATTGCAGGATGTGCTGCATGTTCCCGACATTCGCAAGAACTTAGTCTCTGGTGCTTTACTAGTCAGGCATGGATTTAGGCTAGTATTTGATTGTAACAAATGTATTCTGACTAAGAATGGTGTATTTCTAGGGAAGGGGTACCTGATGGACAATATGTTTAAACTTAGTGTTATAACTATTGTACCAACGAAGACTACGCCCGATGAGGCTAATAAGACTGCTTCTACTTCCGCTTACATGCTTGAGTCTTCATGTTTATGGCATTTACGTTTGGGTCATGTTAATTATAAGTCATTACAAAGAATGATTAATCTCGACTTATTACCCAAACTAAGTTTCAATAATGAAAAGTGCCAAGTTTGTGTTGAAGCAAAAATGGCTAAGTTACCATTTCCTTCAATCAAAAGAAACACTGAAGTGTTAGATTTAATTCACACAGATGTTTGTGATTTAAAGTTTGTGCAAACAAGAAGCGGTAAAAAGTACTTTGTGACTTTTATTGACGATTGCACTCGATACTGTTACGTTTATTTGCTAAGTAGCAAAG
Source organism: Eustoma russellianum (assembly GCA_036186865.1). NCBI lineage: Eukaryota > Viridiplantae > Streptophyta > Magnoliopsida > Gentianales > Gentianaceae > Eustoma > Eustoma russellianum. The sequence continues at coordinate 28,458,960 of AP025068.1, forward strand.
ATGAGGCCTTAGATGCTTTTAAAGATTATAAAAATGAAGTTGAGAATCAACTTAGCAAACGAATTAAGTCAATTCGTAGTGATAGAGGTGGCGAATATGATGCACCGTTCAATGAATTCTGTTCAGAACATGGCATTATTCATCAAACGACTGCACCATATTCACCTCAATCGAATGGTATTGCTGAACGCAAAAACCGTACTCTGAAAGAGATGATGAATGCTATGTTGATAAGTTCGGGCTTACCGCAGAACTTGTGGGGGGAAGCAATTCTCTCCGCCAACGTCATTTTAAATAGAATACCACCAAAGAAGATGGATGAGACCCCATACGAGCTTTGGAAAGGCCATAAGCCTAGTTACAAATACTTGAAAGTGTGGGGGTGTCTGGCGAAGGTTGCAGTACCCAAACCAAGACAAGTTAGAATTGGGCCTAAAACAATTGATTGCATATTCATAGGATATGCAACTAACAGTAGTGCATATCGATTCTTGGTGCACAAGTCCGACATTCCTGACATACATGAGAATGTTGTCATGGAATCAAGAAATGCAGTGTTCTTTGAAATGTCTTTCCAAAGAAAGACGAAAACAGCAAGAAGCAAGCACTAGTAAGCGAGTGCGTGAGACGACTCCTCAAGAAAGTGAGGAACTGCGTCAAAGCAAACGAACTAGAATACCTACATCTTTTGGACCAGATTTTCTAACATACTTGGTAGAAAACGATCCAAGAACGTTTTCAGAGGCGATGTCAACTCCAGAAGCTCCCTTCTGGAAGGAGGCAGTAAACAGTGAGATAGAATCAATTCTTCAAAATCACACGTGGGAGCTGGTAGATCTTCCTCAAGGGAGTAAACCACTTGGATGCAAGTGGATTTTTAAGAAAAAACTCAAAGAGGATGGATCCATTGATAAGTACAAGGCCCGGTTGGTAGCTAAGGGCTATCGACAAAAGGAAGGTTTTGACTTCTTTGACACTTATTCACCAGTAACTAGGATTACTTCCATAAGAATGCTAGTTGCTATTGCTGCAGTCTACGACCTAGAGATCCATCAAATGGATGTAAAGACTGCCTTCTTGAATGGCGAGCTGGAAGAAGAGATTTATATGGAACAGCCTGAAGGGTTTACTGTCCCAGGACAAGAAAGAAAGTTTGTAGACTTGTTAAGTCTTTGTACGGACTTAAACAAGCACCAAACAGTGGCATTTGAAGTTTGATCAAGCCATGATGTCAAACGGTTTCAGGATCAATGAATGTGACAAGTGTGTTTACATCAAAAACACACCAAACGCCTATGTGATAGTATGTCTCTATGTAGATGATATGCTAATCATGGGTAATACACACGACATCATCTTGAATACCAAGAAGATGTTAACAAGAAATTTTGACATGAAAGACATGGGGGTTGCCAATGTTATTCTAGGAATTAAAATTTCTAGGGTAGCTGAAGGATTGGTCATGTCTCAAAGTCACTACATTGAGTCTGTTCTTAAACGATTCAATATGCTTGATGTAAAACCGGTAAAGACCCCACTGGACTTAAGTATACACTTGAGGAAGAACCGAGGTGAACCTGTAGCTCAATTAAAGTATTCACAAGTCATTGGGAGTCTGATGTACATAACAAACTGTACAAGACCTGACTTGGCTTGTTCAGTAAACAAATTGAGTAGGTTCACCAGTAATCCAAGTGACGAACATTGGAAAGCTCTAAATAGAGTGATGAGATATCTGAAATACACAATGAACCTTGGATTACAGTACACAAGATATCCAGCAGTATTGGAAGGATATTGCGACGCAAACTGGATATCAGATTGTAAGGATTCTAAATCCACCAGTGGATACTTATTCACTGTAGGTGGTGGTGCTGTGTCATGGAAGTCTACAAAGCAGACGTGCATAGCTCGGTCAACTATGGAAGCTGAGTTTATAGCACTCGATAAAGCTGGGGAAGAAGCTGAATGGCTTCGAAATTTCCTAGAAGACATTCCATGCTGGCCTAAGCCAATCGCTCCTATCAGCATACATTGTGACAGTCAGTCAGCTATAGGACGAGCTCAAAGCATCTATAATGGTAAGTCACGACACATACGTCGGAGACATAATACCATTAAGCAGTTGATCTCTAATGGCGTGATTTCCATTGATTACATAAAATCAAAGGAGAATCTTGCGGATCCGCTTACAAAAGCTTTGCCTAGAGATCAAATGTCAAATTGACAAACGGAATGGGACTTAAGCCTACAAAGCATGAATCTTTGTAACGGTAACCCAACCTGTTGACTGGAGATCCCAGAATCTTGGTTCAATGGGAAAACTAAGTTATGAGGATTCAGTTAGCACTTACTCATTCCGTTAAACAAAAGTGCTATCTGCAGAGAACCGTTAGGTTAAGCTAATGCTTTTAATGATGTCCTATATCTTGATAAATCAAGTGGGGTATGGCAGAATACTCTTGATAGGAATCACCTATGTAAGTGTGAAGTGGGGCCGCTTCTATGAGAATTCTGATAGGCAAGAATTCTCTAAAAACACTTTCTGAAACCAGGGTTGTTCATGGCCATAATGAACACAACCATGAGAACCAAAGGGGTGTTAAAGGAAATGTTGTGTGAGTATCATTGTCTAGGTTCATAGTAAAGGCTGATAGTTCAAGACATCAGGTCAACCCAGCTGAGTGGATCCGATGGTACATCACTAAGAAAGGTTCAAGGCCAGAAGCTACCTCTTCTGATGCAACATTTCTTTGTCTGATTTCTCGATAGAGTCTGCATTCACATTTGCATTAATTTTCATTCATGTGGGGGATTGTTGGAGAAATGAAATGGGAAAAGATTGGATGCAAGTGGGTTTGTCAAAAGTTGACAACCATCATACTTTGAGCTTATTATGATTAGTGTTCGTTAATCAAAAACGGAAACTAAAAATTTCTAAATTATCTACGTAACGAGTAGATGATTTTAGGCTTTTGAATCACTCGATTCCGATACCGGGTGAATGAGAAATTAATGCTCAAAGTTGGAGTAAAATTGGTGGAAATTAGAAAAATTGGTGATGTGGCCTCTTGAGGAGTGAACACATCACCAATTTGCTTGTATACCACATTGCCCACTTGAGAGAGAAAGGCCACCATATAAGGTTCAAGTTGGAGCTTTCTAAGATGTGCCCTTGGGCATGAGAAGTTTTCTGACGGAGTCAGGACGCAGCTCAGGCAAGGTACACCACACGCGCGCGCCGCGCGCGCCCGCCCGTCCGGCCGGCTCGGCTCGTGGCTCGTGGCTCGGTTCTTATCTTTTTGGATAAATTTCTTTTAATTTTTCCAGAAAAATAATTACTTGATCCTGCGGTTCAGCGCGATTGCTAATCTGATCCTTCGGTTCATCGCGGTTGCTGATCCAACGCTCCAGATTTGATCCTATCTTCGGTTTACTGATCTAATGGTCTACGTTTGTTCAGATAAGGATTATGATCTAACGGTAGAGATCGTAACTGTTTAATCCAACGGTCCAGATTCGTTCTGACCATAAACCGCTTTCAACCTCCTTCAACCTCCTTCAACCACCCTCCATCTATATATACTGTCACCATGCATGCATACGAGATACACTGTTAAAAACAGTACATCAATCTTTCTTCTACAAGCATTCTGCATTGCATTCCATCACGATACAATCAACTCGAGAAATCAATACACCTTTAACAGGTTCGTCAAAGTTCTTACGCTGTAGTGCCGCTCGTATGAACTGAAACCGTTGTATCCTGGGAGACCTTTGTTCCATCCGGTTGGGCACAGTATACCGGAGCAATTCGTCTTAAGGACATAGTCCTTACACTCGCCTCGGTTTTGCTTGCATTTTTGTTGTCAATTTACTGACATGCACACAGTGCACCTGTTCTGATTACAGTGCATACAGATAAACAGATTGGGCGATGATCTCCAAATGATGAAAGTGCCTCACACTTAGGTAGAAGTGTAATGAGGGTACTCGACACAACAAGCGGTAACAAAACGCCCAAGAAAAACTCCTGCACTACCTTATAAACATCAGAATGAATGATATATTATCACGAATGATGAAATTCACCATGACACCCATGTGGGCTGGTCACACTGTGAGGGTCAAGCTGCCATACCGCCTGTCAAACTTCCTCATCTGCAGGCAGGCATATCAACTGCACATTATCTGTCTCAGTCAATATAGAAGGTCATAAGCAAGGATATGAGAGTAATCACCCATATTTTCCTTTGCAAACAAGGCTGAGGAGTAAGCCATAGCCGCATCTTGAATAGCTGGATGTGTATCACATAAAGTACCATCTCCAGCCGTTACCAGATGAATGCGAAGCCGATTACATCTCCCTTTCACAATTGCATGATCATATTTCGTGTTAGCATCCCCATCTAACCGCCAAAGGACTCATGCCTTCCGCTTCCAAAATATAAATTCACATTTACTTGCCGCCACATATTCATCCTTTGCACGATGATAAGCTGCCCTATTTCTGGTGTATTGGCGGCATCAAAGTGCATATCCACCACCTTTACTGCCCTCTCACCGTCAGCCTTTGAAATTTATTACCAAAAACAGTCGTACTCAATTTTTTTAACTCATTTTAAAGCACTGCAGTTTAACACAGAGGCCGTAAATACCTCCCACATTGGGGTATGAAAACCAGACAATCTGCATAAAAATGTAAAAATCCAAATGATGAAGCCAATCGTCAAGAAAATGGAAGGATTTTAAGCCATGTGTAATATGCTCTTGGTATGTGAGTAGTAAGGGCGAGTGGTCCGAAGTTACATATGGCAGATGTTGCAGTCGATGGTTAGCAAAAATGTCCCCAAAGCAAGCATTAGTAAATACCCAATCTAGGCGGTGTTGTGCACGATGAAGGTCCCTGCCATCTGCCCAAGTAAATCGTGGACCATGGTTGGGTATATCCATCAAATCGCAACTCTATACATGTGTTGAAATCTGTCAAACTTGCCAAATTAGGGGGTGGATCGGCCCTGATCATCATGCAGCTAATGAAAGGTATTAAAATCCCCTGATAGAAACCAGGGATCCCCAACCTCAGCCGCCTATGTACAAATATCCTGCTATGAAGGTCTACGACAGACCAGTGTGTGTGAAGCGTACACCACTGTCCACCAAAAGAGCAAGCCGGTCGAACGATAGCGTAACCAAACATACATTAACTGATTAGACCCTCCCATCTCATCTAACTGAAAGTAACTATCATGGCAAAACAACCAAACCTTACCACTACATGCGACCAAAGAATTAATGTAACCTAATTGTAGCCGAAAATGCGTAAGTCGGCCCTTTAACTGCTTTGGCTCAATGATGGCAAGTAAATTACTATGGTGAACCTGTATGAGATGTTTTAATCTAGACAATGAGGTTGTCATGCCGCAAACATTCCATGTGAGTATGTTCATTGAGAACGGCATCGCTTCTTTGAAAATACGGGAATAAAACCTTCTCCATCAACCAGGTGCTCCTGCCACGTCAACAATCCCCATCCGCGGGACTGGGGCAGAAAGGTTGCATGCGACGTGCTATAACCTCAAAAGCTGCATTAAACTGTGTTTATAAAACAACATCAACACAATCTCGCAGTTTAGAATGAGTGAGCTTGGCATCCATCCCTAAATGCACAATATCTTGCGCCATACTGGGCAATATCATCTCCTCTCGTGTCACCTCAACTAAACCCCCTTCAGATGTGCCGACAGTCGGATTAGGGGGTTACACTTTGGGCTACCAAATCCGTTTCGACACCACTTCTCTAGACCGCTCCACTGGTGGAGCTTTATGTGCCGCCACTGCCATTGTCATGCCACTGTGGCACTGAAAACCCTACACAGCCGCCCCTGCAGGAGAGTGCACCGACAGAAATCTGCGTTCAAAGAAATCAACAAATACACAGAGGCAACGCTGGACGCCCAAAAAGGTAGGAACTTCAACGGCTGATCAGATCATTGAATCTGATAATCACCATTCAACAGACATGCATCTGGACCCATGCACAAATGAGTTGCCTTCTTCCCCAGATATGATTGCTGTCAATCCTATATCCAATATTCAGGATATATCACGTTTGAAAAGTGTAGATGATTTAATTATAGGAGAAGTTCATAAGCCCACAACACTTGACTCCCATTCGGACGCAGAAGCAGACCCATGTTCAGAAGCACAAGATCGAACAGCGACAGATCAATTAGCCGACTTAATTGAAGCAGCATATATTGATTCAAGAGCTACTGAAAATCCAGCGGAGGCAGACTTGATAACTCATGCTACCATTGATCCAGCAAATGTCGAAATAGATGAAAGCGTACCCACCTCACGTCCAGATTCTCACTTGAGCCAGGGGCCTCGGCCCAAACGCGCTCAGCCGACCTCTCCCCGCTTGACCAGGTTACGTGCCGCTCACATCTCTAACTCTTTTGATCCTCTTTCCCAATGAAGTGCTTATTATGGAATGTTAGAGGAATTCGTAGTTCATTTCATAGATTACTCTCATTAATTCGTAAACATAATGTCCACTTGCTAGTTATCATCGAGCCAAAACTTCGATCCAGTGCCTTACAATCATACCAGTTGCAATTTGGATTTTCTAATGCCATATCCGTGTGTAATGATCAAATGTGGTTTTTTGGAAGGATACATTTCTTGCTAGAGAAAGCGACGATTATGGCAGTCAGCATCATTCTGTAAAATTCCAATGGCGTATTACAGGCCAATGCTTTTGGTTCACTGGGGTCTATGGGAAAATACACTAATACAACGGAGAATTTTATGGGATGAATTACGGCATTTTTATTCATCAATTGATATCCCTTGGCTTATCGGAGGTGACTTAATACATTTCGAACGCTCGATGAACATAAAGGCAGATCACAGCCAACTCTGCGTACACTGCAGGATTTCAATGATTTTATTCTGCATTGTCAATTACATGAAATACAATTTCAAGGTTCATCCTTTACATGGACAGATGGAAGAGGTTTAGGACGAGTGTGGCGTCGATTAGACCGGCTCTTCAATTCAGATTCTCTTCTAGATCTCTTTCCATACTTGCAAGTCCAACATCTCTCGCGTGCCACCTCGGATCACTCTCCTTTGCTTCTAACGTGTGGCTTGGATATCCCAAGAACTCCATCCCGGTTTAGATATCTTGATGTTTGGACAACCCATGCTGATTTTGACAGTTTTGTGATACAAAGATGGCAATCATACCCCACTGTAGGCGGCATGTGGGGCTTAAATCGCAAATTATCTCTTTTAAGTAAGGATTTGCGTCAATGGAATAAAGACATATTTGGCAACATTTTTGACGCAGTCTCCCTCGCAGAAACTAAAGTTAAATGTGCAGAACGCGATATGATTCTAATCCAACGGATTCTACGCGATCTGTATATCATCAACATATGGCTGAGTTGCAATTGGCTCAAAAACGCGCGTACCTCTATTGGAAACAAAAGGCAAACATTAAATGGTTGAAAGATGGGGATGCTAACACATCCTTCTTCCATCATACAGTGAAGCGTAAGCGATGCCATCAGATGATACGTAAGATAACTAAACCGGATGGGACAGTCTTAGAACAACACAATGACATCCAAGCGGAGGCTGTTAGATATTTTTCTAATCTCTTTGCTGAGGAACCTATCTCAGATTGTGACTCAATTCTTCTACATCCCTTCATTAATAACGGCTGATGATAACACCATGTTGACTGCCATTCCTTTGATGTCTGAGGTTAAGGAATCGGTATGGGATCTCAGTCCGACAAGTGCAGCAGGTCCGGATGGGTATCCGGGCTCTTTTTACAGGCGGTTTTGGCCACATATTCAGAATGATGTTCACAAAGCCTTTCAAGAATTTTTCTTGGGTATCCGAATGCCTAAAGCAGTGGCAGCCGCATCCGTAGTCTTGATACCCAAGATTAGCAATCCCCAATGCTTCGCCGATTACAGGCCCATATGCCTCACAAATTTTCTGCTAAAGCCATCACAAGACTAATTGCAACCAGGCTGGGACGTATCTTGCCTAAGCTAATATCTCCTGAACAAGCGGGATTTATGAAGGGACGCAATATAACAGAGCAGATTCTATTAGCGCAGGAAATGGTTCATGTCCTCGACAAGCAAACACGGGGAGGCCAAGTTATTATCAAATTAGATATGGCAAAGGCTTTTGATAGAGTGAGTTGGACATATCTTCAGCGTATCATGCAATGCATGGGTATGGATGCTCGACTGGTTCGTATTATTATCAATAACTTGCGCAGCACGTCATGTTCAGTTTTGCTCAATGGCACATTGACAGAATCATTCCCTATCCGTAGAGGGGTCAAGCAAGGGGATCCTCTATCCCCATTACTTTTTATTTTATCCTCTGAGGGATTCAGCCGAGGGCTGAACCATCTTATAAGAATGGGGGAGCTTAAGGGATTTAGAGCAGGCCGCACTCCTTGTATTTCGCATCTGGGTTTTGCAGACGACTTATTGATTTTTCTAAATGGTCATCCACGCAACTTATCTAAATTTCGGCAGTATTTGGATATATACCAACAAGCTTCAGGTCAGTTGGTAAATTATCACAAAAGTCAATTTGTTGTGGGACAAGGAACCTCATTGGCTCAAGCATCCACTGCTTTAGGTATGCGTTCTACATCGCTGCCCCTTAAGTACTTGGGATCTTATTTATACAAGGGAATAAATAAGGCCAGCTATTGCTCCAATCTTCTAGCTCATTTTGATGCTAAGCTATCGTCTTGGTCTACCAGTTTCTTGTCCATGGCGGGCAGACTAACTCTAATCAAGCATGTTCTTAATACTTTGCCTACACACCTCATTGCGAGCTCTAGATTGCCTAAGAGCATCATCCATACTCTGCATAAGCGAATGGCGTCATTTCTGTGGAAAGGTCGTCATCATTGGCAATCATGGGCTGCTATATGCCAATCACGTGAAGCGGGAGGATTAGGCGTTCGATCTCTTTTGCATGTCCAGCAGGCATATGATTGTCAAATTTGGTGGATATATTTCACGTCCAGCAATCTTTGGACAGCCTTTTGTAGGTCCAAATATGGGCATCGTCCATCTATCTACTCACATATTTACGACTCATCTACATGGAAACGCATAACACGCATGCATGACTTCATGGAGGGTCATACTACCTTAACGAATGGGCAGTTACATTGGACACCAGAGGAAAATGGACAATTTTCAATTCGGTCTGCATACAACTTGATTTCAGCTAGGTTGCCTAAAGACGAGGCCAAGTACATTTGGTGGAAAAATACACACCCAAGACAAAAGGTTTTTCTTTGGCGTCTTTGGCATTGCTCGCTCCCGATGGTGGACAACTTCAGCGGCTGGCTCACAATTTATCCATCCCAATGTGTGTTTTGTCGGCAATCTCATGATTCCCAAAATCATGTCTTCTTACATTGCCCGCTTATTCGACCACTTTGGGTTGACATGTCTATTACATTCCATGGTCCGATGCCTTCTTCGCGTACAATCAAGTGTCATTTGCTTCGCTGGTGGCATAGATCATCACCCGGAACGATGGCAGGACAGCTTCTTGCTGTTGTTCCATCTATTGTGGTGTGGGAAATATGGAAAATGTATACTTCCTGCAGGTTTGGAGAAGAAAGTTTTGATTATGGGCAGCTTTATTTGAAAGTCAAGAGCTCAATCTACATATGGTGTTCTTCGGTTAATGGGAAGAAGTTTGCTTGCAACATGCCGCATCTTGTGGCACAACACTTCTCTCCTCCTTTGCGCATGAAACGAGCCACTATTGTACGTTGGACTTCCACCCTCAGGTAAATTAAAACTAAATGTGGATGCGGCTGTAGGTAAACACATGTCAGCGGGTGCGGCCATACTAAGGACGTGCCAAGGTTCCTTTCATTCGGCCCTTAGTTTTCCTTTGCCACTTTGAGTCCCCTCCGAGCTGAAATTCATGCTTTGACAATTGCTCTTATGTACTACGCTCAGCACCATGACAGTCTTATACTTGAAACGGATTGTCAATCCTTTACTTACCTTGTTAGCTAATCATGAACGCATCACCGGAGAGCTACGCTTGGATATTGCCCGAGCATCACAATTTCTCATACTTAATAACTCTACTCTTCAATATTGCCCAAGAGAAGCAACATGGCATCACATAAGCTCGCAAGATTTGGATATCATTCTCCCGGTCTTACTCGCTATTCTTCGGTCCAAGCCTTACCGTGTGAGGTACGAGGTGCATTGTATGTGGACCGTCATCTACCAACTCTTCGACTTTGATCATGCCATCATACTTCTTTGGTTGTTGCCTGTTTTTCGAACGCAGGCAACCGTGGTGCGTGTTCCCTTAGTCTTTATGATTCTTTGGCATGCCACATTTATGATTGATTTTACATTGTCACGGTTCATTTTTTGCTTTGGTGTCTATTTTTTCTCTTGGTGGCATATCCGCATGTTGTTCACAAGGAGCTATCTGCGCACATCCCGCCGACTGGATATTGAATTTTGTATGGCTATCATTTGCGTTTGGTCGTCTTGGTTATCTTGCCAAGACGACTTCGGTACGTTTTCTTCTTCATTTGGTTGGTCGCTCTCCTTATCCAATTTACTACACACTAACGCCTTTTCTCCCTGTTGCTGAGGTACAACACATTACGTCTCCACATGTTCCTGGCAAGCTCTCTCAGTCGTTTCACAAGAGTATGTGCGGCCATGCAGTGCATCCAAGCTACATCGCCAACATCCCAGCCCTTTACATAGCATTTCACATTATTTCATTCATGTATTCCTGTACATTTACGTTCTGCGCAATACCTGGTCGAATAATATGTACGCTTTTTCCTTCGTCAAGGTTTTTATCCACAAGGGTGGTTTTACTTGACAAGGTTTTAATGCGGCATATCATATTCGATTGGAGAGGCGCAATCATTCGATTTCTGTATTTTGTTTTTACATATACTGACCTTTTGTAATATGGTTTTCTCCTCCGCCACAAGTGAGACATTCAATAAGATACACTCTTCATAAAAAAATATATATACATATATATATACACATATGCATATATATATATATATATATACACGAACATCTTTACCAAAGTTAAGCATGCGGAATCGGTTTGACACAAGCAGAACATGCTTGGGACGCTGACTCTTCAGAGACAAATCGAGAGATATATCATAAAACAAAGGTAGAATATCTTCAAGCCCTATTATATAAGTTCCATTTCTGGAAGCAGAAGGCACGAGTTCGATGGCTACAAGATGGAGATGCCAATACCCGCTATTTCCACTCTATAGTGAAAGTCGGCGTACTCAGCTGCGTATACAGCAGATCTGTACATCTGATGGCAGATTATGCACTGATATTACACCATTAAAGAGGAGGCAGTATCTTTTTACACCTCCTTATTTCAGCGGGAACACACGCACACTTATGACGCACTGCTTAGCAACATCCCATCCATAGTCACAGCGGAGGACAATTTGATGCTTACAAAGTGCCTACAGAAGAGGAAGTCAAGACATCAGTCTGGCATTTAGACCCTCACATTGCTGCAGGACCTGATGGATTCAATGGTAACTTTTATCGTTCATGTTGGTCAGTTATTAGTTCTGATGTGGTTAAGACTGTCCAGGAATTTTTTCTTGGAATCCCTCAGCCTGCTGTCATGGCAAGTGCGCTTATCACATTAATCTCAAAAAAGCAGTCTCTAGACACGTTCAGCGACTTTCGGTCTATCTGTCTCACCAATTTCTTGAGTAAAGTCTGCACGAGTATCTTGGCTACCAGACTTAATACACTGCTTCCATAGCTAATTTTGCTGGAGCAAACTGGCTTTCTTCCAGGCTCAGATATTTCTGCGCAAGTACTGCTGGCCAGAGAGATGATACATATGTTGGATAAAGGAGGTCCACAGCTATGTTTAAAGTTAGACATGATGAAGGCTTTCGACCGTGTAAGCTGGGAATATCTTGAGAGGTTACTCCGTTCTTTTGGATTTTCAGATTTTTTCATTCGACTAGTCTTGAATCATTTGGGTGCCACCACATTATCAGTCCTAGTTAATGGCCAGCCCACAACATCATTCTGGCCATGCAGGGGAGTTAAGCAAGGAGATCCTTTATCTCCTTTACTTTTTATTCTGTCGTCTGAAGGCTTTAGCAGGGGTTAAAGTCTCTAGTAGCGTCGGGTGTTATACAACCTTTGCGTCTGGGTAGGGTTCCGTTCACTATTACCCATTAGCCTGCAGATTATCTGTTGGTTTTCTTACGAGGTACACAACGTAATCTTCGCCGCTTTCATTCTTTCCTAGCACAGTATGAAATGCCTCTGTTCAAAAAAAATTTTCAGAAAAGTAGCTTCATTCCATCCGCTGCAATTACGCCACAGCAACGTCACACCTTCGAGTCGATCACGAGCATGAGGGCTACACACCTACCGTTTCGATATCTTGGTTCCTATCTGCATAAGGGCATCAACAGATCCAGATATTGTATTTCCTTATTGCAGCACATAGATGATCGCCTACATGGTTGGCATTCAAAGTTATTATCTGCTGTTGGCTGACTAGTTTTGCTGCGCTCGGTTATCTCTTCTTTGCCTTTAAACATTCTTGCAGCAGGTGGGCTGCCCAAGTCAGTAATTCACATCATACATCGTAAAATGGCAACATTTTATTGGGGCGATAGACATCATTGGGTATCTTGGGCCACTATTTCAACTCCACGGGAGGAGGGCGGATTGGGCATTCGGAACTTATATGTGCTACAAAAAGCGTATCAGTGTCGAATTTGGTGGTCGTATCAGAAACACAAACACTTTGGAGTAATTATATGCATGCTAAATATGGTCACCGCGATGATTATCTTCCTCGACTACCAGACTCCCCGGTGTGGAAGCTTATCTGCAGGATTCATCCTATCTGTTCGGCACACACAGAAGGACAGGCGACACATCTTACATGGACACCAACGTCATCTGGGGAATTCTCTTTGTGTAGCACATATGACATATGTCGAATATCTGGTTTATCTCTCCTCTCATCAAGGTTTATTTGGTTTAAACATCACTCCCCCACCATTCAGATATTCCTATGGCGCATATTTCATTCGGCAATCCCTTTTGAAGACTACACCTGTAAGTTTTTTGTCGCTCATCCATCCCAATGCCCATTTTGTAAACAGGAGTCTGCTACGGTGGATCATATATTTTTATACTGTTTGAGCATTCGGCCGATCTGGAATTATTTTGCCAGTGAGTTACACTGCCCAATTCCTATGTCCTTGAGGTTTCGTCAGTATTTACTCTCATGGTGGTATAGATCGAATTTTTCTTCTTTCCTTGGAGTATTGAGAGTCATCGTCCTAGCAATCATTGTTTATTCGGTATGGCGCACCTATGCATCACTGGTATATGGTGAGACTGACATTTTCTCTCTTACATCCTTAAAGGTTACCATACAATATGATATTTCAATGTGGTGCAAATCTAACGCGGGATACAAATGGCTGACTGATCCGCACCACCCTTTCGATTGGTTACCTCCGCTTCGAAGTCCACGTCCAATTTTAGTACGATGGAGGTTACCCCTATCTGGTCGTTTTAAACTAAATACTGATGCGGCGGTTGGAAGACATTATAGTGCAGGTGGCGCAATTTTGAGAGATCATGCTGGCGTATGTCTTGGTGCCGTATCCTTTAGATTACCACCAAGTTCTCCTATTCATGCAGAGATACAGGCAGCGTTATTTGGGCTATTGTTTTTTATGCCTTTCTATCGATCGCTTATTCTCGAGTCAGATTGTGCAATGCTGGTATCTCGGTTATCCCGCCCTCAGATGGTGTTTGGCAACTATCATCTTCAATTACTACACACTTAGTTCGGCTACATCGATTGCACTATCATCACATCTACAGAGAGGCAAACATGGCAGCCCATTATCTTGCGCAGAATGCTATGCTTAACCCCTGCACTCAAATCTATAATTCCCGCACTCTTCCACCATTAGTTCGTAGTTCCATCTCGTTGGATCTTTCTTCAGTGCATTTGTGAGTGCCTTGACCTGTCTACGTCTTCTATATGGATTGGCATCAGCTGAATTTCCCTGCCTGTGCCCTTCAGGGCTCAGGCAGGCTCGGTATGATTTTTTCCTTATTAGCTTTCATTTTCCCCCAAAGTTGGTTAATTGCTCTAACTGTTGCTTCAATATGTTTTACCCGCACTTATGTGGCACCCGGCTGAGACGCTGCCCACTCGCTGGTTAGCTGCATTGGACCCCAACTTGCCGAGACACAAGCTGTGCATTTTACAGGTCTTCCATAGAGATTGGTGCATTTTCACTTTCTCTGCCTGCTCAAATATGGGGCAGGCAGGCTTGGTATGATTTCCTTTCTGGTTACCCCTGCTCTTTCCTTCCATACTCTCTATCTGCTTCACTCAGCATATATTCTCGTTTCGGAGTGGTATGTCTTCCTATCATTTGCTGACCGACTTGTTCATATGTATCTACCTACTGGGACGAGGTATTTCTACATGCAAGCACGTGATCCTTTACTGTTACAAGTCTTCCATATTGATTGGCATTTCAAATTACATCTGCCGGTGCCTTATTGTGTACCGGCAGATTTGGTATGTTTCCAATTCTTTTTGCCTGGATCTCTTCAGTGTGTCATCTACGTTACATTTACTCAGCCACGCCTTTCTTTTGTGCATGGACGCAACGTTTCTTCTTGATCTGCTTTGTCACTGGCGGCTCTGCTCTTCCTGCTGGAATGAGGACTCATCAATGGCGAACATCTACAGGATCTCCTTTCTTTTTTCGATTTTATACTCATTTTGGATTGTAGTTTGTTTACTTCTTCATAGTAGCGCCTATCAGCATTCCATCTATATAATATATACGCTTTTTCCTTCGCCAAGGTTTTATCCACAAGGGTGGTTTCTCTTGGCAAGGTTTTAATGCGGCATATCATATATATTTGGATGTTTGATAATCATACACTGCTACTTTCGTCTTGGACTCTTTTGTAATAAGGTTTTCCTCCGCCACAAGTGAGGGATTTTAATAACAACAAACTTTTTCGATAAAAAAAATATAAATATATATATACATATATATATATATATAAAAACAATATAAACGAAAATATAAACAAAAATAGAAATTTCTTGGGAGTGATTAAACTTCCACAGAATGACAGTAAAGAACAAACTATTGAAATGGGATAAGGAAATAGGATTGGACGGAACTAATTCCAGCCATTATGAACATAAAATAAAAAGGGAAAAGGGAATAGGGAATAGGATTAGGAGGAACTAATTCCAGCCATTATGAACATAAAATAAAAGGGAGAAGGGAATAGGATTAGGCGGTGTATAACCATCCAATATATATATATATATATATATATAGAAAAAGAATTTTATTAAAATATGCCTCACTTATGGCGAGGAAAACCTTATTACAAATGAAAAAGCATGACGATTGCAGCAGTGTATGATTATCAAACATCCAAATATATGATATGCCGCATTAAAACCTTGCCAAGAAAAACCACCCTTGTGGATAAAACCTTAGCGGAGGAAAAAGCGTACATATTTATATAGATAGAATGCTGATAGACGCTACAGAGAGAAACAAAATATTGTACAAATGTAAAGAAGTAAAAGAGCCGCAAAACGAAATGAAGCCATATAGAGGTCCGCAGCGATTGAAGTGTCCTCAGTCCATCAGGGAGAGCCAAGCCACCAGCGAGAAAGCAGTTCAATGAAAATTGTTGCATCCATGCATAAAAGAAAAGCATGAGTGAGCGAAAGTAATATAGACGGCCACAATAAAAGGATCCAGGCAATTGAATGGGGAACATACCGAGGCTGCCGGTACGCAATGAGCTACCGGCAGATGTAAGAAAGAGGAGCCAATCCATATGGAGACTGGCAGCATGATAAAACCACTGGGCGTGCAACATCACACTCAGTCGGCAATGAATGGCCGTAAATCATACATGCAGAATAAATATCAATTTCTGAATGATGCAGACATCTAATATCTGAGTAAAGGGCAGTGGCAACCAGAAAGAAAATCATACCCTGTCTGCCTGCCCCAACAAGTGAGCAGGCAGAAAAAGTGAACAATTGCCAGAAGCATACGGAAGGGCTGAGAATAGCATGATGTTCGTCTCATCATGGCACGGCCTCGTAGCAATATTCCACTCCAGGCGACGAGAAGTAAGTGTCCAAGGCATACACAAAGCTATAAAGATGCTGCATTATTAACAGGTAACCAACAATAAGAATAATATAAAGCCAAGAGGTTACAATTCATACCAAGCCTGTCTGAAACCCCAAAGGGCACAGGCAGGGAATTTGTTGGTGATGCCAATCCATTTGAAGACTTAGCTGGTTTATGGAATTCGCAAATGTACTGAAGCTAGATCCAATGAGATGGAACTACGAACTAATGGTGGAAGAGAGCGAGAATTGTAAACTTGAGTGCATGGGTGGAGCATTGCATTCTGCGCCAGATAGTGTGCTGCCATATTTGCCTCTCTGTAAATGTGGTGATAGTCCAAACGATGTAGCCGTACCAGCGTGTGGAGTAACTGGAGATGATAGTTACCGAAAACCATCTGAGGACGAGATAATCGTGAGACGCGCATCGCACAATCTGATTCTAGAATAATCGATCGATATAAAGGTAAAAAACAACAGCACAAATAATGCCGCCTGTATCTCTGCATGAATAGGGGTACTTGCTGGCAATTTAAATGATATTTAACGAAAATTAAGAACTTGGAAGAACATAAATTTAAAAGAATCAAATCATACCATATATTTCTTCAAAAGTATTGGAGATACAAATATTGAAGGACTGTTAGGATTCTTGGGAGGAATCATTGGTTATATGAGTATTCTAGGGAGAGGAATGGATAAGGAGATCTGAGATAAGAACTGAGAGGTGTTGGAAGTGAGAGAGTTTTCTATCTGAGGGAATGAAAACTTATGTTCTTCTCTGTCCGTTGCCCTCTCTTTTATAGAGTGGTGTAATCATTTTTCCTTTCTTTTTTTTCTTTTTTAAGTATGGAAAAATACAAAAAGTAACTATTACAAATTGTCTTCATCTTCATCTTTTGTCTTCGTCTTGCTATTCCCTGAATATGATAATTGCATGATCATTTTTTGCGTCGTCTTCTTCGGTCTTGGTGTCTTCATATTTGGTCTTGATGTCGTCCTTATTGTCCACGATGCTTGGAAGTCTTCATTGGTGATATTTGTTATTGTTTCTGTAATCTTTATTTTGGTAGATCTTCACTATTTGATTATGCCGTTGATGATATTTTCCTTTACTGCTGTGTAACAATGCTATCATTGGTTAATCTTGCCCTTCATTAGTAATATTGTCCTTCATTTGATGAATGTATCCTTCATTTGCTGAATGGTATATGATGTGATTTGAATTCCCTTTCTTTTTTTTCCCTTTTCTTTTTCTTTTTTTTTCAAATTGCTAATAAGTCAATTTCTTCTTCAATTTCAGGAGTATCCGATGCTGTAGAGGATTTGGATGATTGCATGTATGGAGCAAAACACTCTATTATTTGTTCCATTTCCTCTTGATTTTTGGCGGATGCCAACTGGGCCTGCATCCTCTGCTTCATTATTAAGAAATTTTCATCTCCCGATCCGAGTAATGGCACAGGAGTCTTCATTTTTGCGTTCCAAAAAGTGATCTGTTCCATTTCTTTGGAGGGATTGAGACTATTTTGTATATTGAAGCCCGTCCAGCATTTTATATAAAATTCTCTCTTTATTAGCGGAATCATATTTCGAGTATATTCAACCCGCCATTGCATAACCCATGGTAGATAGAACTTCATATGAAATATAAGAAGCGTGGAGAAATATTTTTCTTCTTCGGTAGGGTTATAGTTTTTTGAGAAAATATCAAAGATGTCTTCGCTGTATCTTACCCGATGAAATATTCCGCAAAGGATCTAAAATGTTCCCACCAACTATTGAACCACAACGGGATATGTTTCGTTGTGATCTGTTTGGTATCAGATATATATTAACCATGTATGTGAACATCTAGAATTCTGGATGTAAAATGTATTAAACCAGGACTGCTGGTAATCCCAGTAATTGAAATCAGTTGCAAAGAACGATGCCGTAGAATACTGTTTGGGGAAACCAATTTTTTCTGTCAAGGACCCATATTCTTTGATACATTCATCAAGTGAAATTATATATAATATTCTGAAGCTTGAATAAGCAAATTCATTTTGATTTTCTTTTGAAAAACTGTGTTTTATTTCAACAGATTTGGTCATAAGTAATATAGTTTGATAATAATCTGTTGTTTTTGTCGAATCCCATGATTTATAATAAAAGTTTTTACCAAAATAATTTTGTAAAGTCATCATAGGATCCTTGTGGAAAAAGGAATGTTCTATTGTAGTAATATATTGAAAAAAATGGTTTTTTAATGAAATTATTTTTCTGTACTACTTTCTTATAAGTAGGAAAAGTAGATTGTATTTGACTGGTACTAGGAGAAAATATTTTTTGAGAAACCGGTTTTTTCTCTACTACCGTAGAGGTTTGTTTTTGAAAAATATTGAGTTGATATTTCTCGAACCAATCTTGAAATTCTGCACTTTGAGACAAATTCTGAAGCATTGAGAAGGCATTTGGGATATTTGGGTTATTTAGAGAGAGAGACATTTCTGACTTGGGACTTATTTAGGTTATAGGGGTAGCTGGTATTGCATTTTGTAGACTTACAGTTTCTTTTTCCTCGACCTTGTCAGCCCATGTTTTGCAGGATTGTGGAGTAGCTGGAAGTTTCCCTTTATCCTTGGTTTTTCTGG
>AP025068.1:28480115-28536774 GCA_036186865.1 Eustoma russellianum
TAAGGATTTTTGTATTTTAGCTGTAGATACTGTATCTTTAAGATTTTGTAAATGAAAATTTTTACTTTGAATAATTGTATTAATTTGTTCATTATGTATTGAACATGCCTTAATTAAATCTAGATTTTGTTTTAGGTTTTTCTAAAAACTCAAATCTAAGCCTTTTATTTTGTAGTTTAAAAGTAATAAATTTATTGTCTACATTATATGGTGTTATTAGATTCATAAACGGAGTTCCTAAGATAACACCATGATGAATATTATCAACAACCAAGAATTGTGTTTTAATAGAGGTATTTGAATTTATAACAGATTCTTCAGTTTTATATTTGACTTTAAGCTTAGAATTATTTGCTGCTAAAAGTCTAGTTGTTGTGGGTTCTCTATAGCTACTAGGAACCAGGTCAGTTTTAATGCAATTTAGATCGGCTGTTGTATCAAACAGAGCAATTGTATCGATATCATAAGCATTTGAGAATTTAATGTATCAAATATTTTCTAGAAGTTATTTCTCGTAGTGCAAATAAAAAATCAGATGGTATGTTTGTAAGATTTTCTATTATGTTTGTTTCTTTGTTTGGAATATTTGGATCTAATTTTGTGTCTGATTCTTCTGTTATCTTTTTAAAAGAATTTTTATAACTTCTGAGTCTTGTTTTTGTCTATCTTTGAGTTCTTTTAACTCAATTTTTACTTCTTTTATTTCCTTTTGAAGTTCTGGTATGGATACATTTTGATTTTTTGTTTGCTTATGCTTGTGTAATATTTTTGTGAGATCATAATGGCTTGAAGCTATATTTGGTAGTAATTGAGGTTTTTGTACATCTTTTTCTTTAGAAGTTTTATCTATAAATTTATCCAGAAGTTCTTTTTGTATTTTAGGATCTTCTATATATTTTAATATATCTAATATTGTTTCTTGATCTTTTGTTAAAGTAGATATTATTTTATCATTATCAGAAGATTCTGAAGAGGTGTTAATTTCATCAACTGCAGCGCTTCTTTAGATTCAGAGGATGATTGAGATGTTTCAGATTCGGATGAATCTATTAGAAGATTAAAAATTTTATCAAGAATTGATTAATCTAGATCTAGTTCTTGTAACTTTGTATTAAATCTACAGTAATTTGCAGTATGTCCTTTTTTATGACATTCGTAACACTAAATATTTTTGAAATCTTTTGTATTGGTATTTTTCTTGTAGTTGTTCATTTTCCTATAAGGCTTTTTTGTATAGTTTTTATTTTTATTTTTATAATAGGTAGGTGTTTGAAATTTTCTAAAATTTCTATTGTATGTATTCTTCTTATTTTATCTATTTTGATATGGGGATCGCTTTTCATATTTTTTTAAAGCAATGTTCGTTACATTCTTTTTGAAAAAATTGATCAGGATCAGTATCAAATTGCTTACAAAAAGTACCTAATTCGGATTTACTTTGTCTTCACTCTTTTTTAAGACTACTTTGTAATTTTATATCTTGGCAGATTCTTAAACCTTCCTTTTGTATTATACTTATCAGTTCTCCATAAGTATAGGTTGAATATGGGATAATTTGTTGTCCTGACATATCTCTTATTTTGTTTTCTAACTTTTTCTCCTAATAAATTAGGGAGGCCTGCAAGGAATTTTTCTTTCCAAAATGGTTGGTTTGAGTCTTCCCTAAACATTACTCTAGTCAGGAAAGTGTTTTTATACCATTGGAAATCACTTAATTTTCTACATTTTAAATTTGATAGTAATTCAGCATTTTTATGTTTGATATGTGAAGGATCACCTATAAAAAATATAGATATACATAATATAAGTGTAGCTACCGCATCAAGAATTATTTCTTGTTCATTTGTATATATGGGATTATCTTCTTGATCAATTTTTACTGCATCTAGTATTTCTCTTCTCTGTAATGGAGTCAAATAATTATCCCACCAACCTTTAAGTTGACCAGAGAATCCAGAAATAAGATGCTCTGCTATTTCTTTATCATCTGTTGTTAGTTGGGTTCTGTATGCATTTGCTGCCATTATCATTTGTTGTAAAATATTCGGAATTTGATATTCTGACATTCCATATATTGTCCATGTATAAATGGATTTTGAATTAAATCCATATTATGAGATTGGATTTATGTGTAAATCGGGAGATGTTTGGATAGGAATTATAGATCTATTCCATTTTATTTTCTGTAGAGAATGTTGTGTTGTTTGTGAATTTTGTTGTTCAAAGTGTTCAAGAGCTTGACTAATATCACTTTCATAATCTATTTTTATTTCTAATGTATTTATTTTGGAGGTAGTTGATATTTCCTTGTCATTAGCTATTTTATTCCTAGTTCGACTAGCAACTGACATGGATGTAGTGGGTGTATCGGCTACGACCTTATTAGTGACAGAATTACTATTATCTAAACTCTTTTCTATCCTATAGATGTGTCCTTTTAGATTTTGTTTAAATACTTTTTTATTAAATACGGTGTTGACAGTATTCGAGGATATTTGATAGGGTTTAAATATAGGTTGTTTAAATTTGTGTGGTGTTTGATCACTAGTTGTTTGGATTGGTTGTTTTTCATAATGTTTGCTATTTTGTCTAGATGTTTTCCTATTGTATTTAGGTGTGTGTTGGTGTAATTATTTTGTAAGATAAAATTTTTAGTATTCATGAGAGTTTCTTCACCTGTATTTTTGTACGGAATAGCTTCTATAGTAGTTCCGGAGTAATCAACTTTTATCCCTAAAAGGGGTGGATGATTTGAGACTATCGTCTTCTGTGATGTAAGTGTTGTCCATGCTTTTGTTAATTCTGTTAGTGGAGTTATATTTTTGAAAGGAAAAGTGATTTTATTTTGTGAAGCATATATTTCGAACCAATCAAAAAAGAATATATTAATTTTATTGCTATTGATAAATTCATAATACTGTTCTTGAATTTGTTTTGTAGTGTCATTGTAGTCTCGAAAGAACCATTCTCTTTTATCTATATTTTCATTATTGTAAAATTCATTATGTAAAAGATTTTTGTTTACCACAAATTCTTTTTCTATGACATTTAATTTATTTTCAATATTCTCAGTTATTGCAGACTGAGTCGGACTATTTGGTGGGCTATATTCTCGTCTAGATTAAACTGGTTTTGGGATTTCCGTAGAATAATTTGCATTTCTAAAGAAAGAATTTTTATTATCAATATCTGATGTTGAAAACCGATGTTTTTGATATGGAATATTTATCACAGATGGTATCTGTGAAAATCTTCCAATATTGATTGTATTAGAACTGGAAGAAAATCTTCCAGGATTTATTGTGCTAGAAGTGGAGGCTATATCAGTTATATCACTATCCCTAGTTGAGAAGCTTCTAGCAATGCTTAGTTTTACAGACCCATCATTTAATTATCTTATTTTTGTTAATTCTGTATTTGGCTGATGTTTTTCTTGGTTTATGACTTTTACTGCTCCTTCAAGGATCCATTCTTGTGGAAGATTTACATCATTCCATTTGATAGATCTGGAGATTATGGCATTAGATCTTGATAGATCTGTATGTAGGATCATTGTTTCTCCTTTTTTTCAAGGAGTTTTTTGGTTTAGGACCAACAAACATGGAACTTATTACTTTATAACGAATACGATATATTAAAGCCAAAGGAATTGATCCTGGTAACATATCATATCCATGTGTTTTAATTTGTAAGACCAAAGTTTTTAATATTTGTGTATCTTTTAAGGAGCATGAAAAATTTGCACTACGAGAAATAACTTCTAGAAAATATTTGATACGAATCAAAATTAAATTCTCAAATGCTTATGATATAGATACAATTGCTCTGTTTGATACAGGAGCCGATCTAAATTGCATTAAAACTGACCATTCTTCCTATGTTTTTCAAGAGACTTATAAGAAAGTAATTGTATTGTTTAAAAGGGTTCCGAAAGAGAAATATCTCTTTCTTCCGTTTTGATTATATAGTCTGATTTTAACATATTGAAGAGTGAAGACTCGTATATTTCAGATTTCTTAATCCTTGGAATGACTCAGTTATTTACAGCTTTATCAAAATTTTATATTATGACTTCTTCAGTATTAACTACCTTATTCGCATCTGTATTTTATGTAGAGCTAAATGAAGCAGATCTATTAAACATTTCTTCCATTCTTAAACTTTCTTTTAGATTTTGTTTATATTCTGGCTACCAACACCCTGACGCATACATGATTTATTGCTCGTTGAAGAAGCTTATTACCCAGCGTGTACAAGGCAAACACTCACAAGTTTATAAACAAATATCTCAGATTGTGTAAGAATGAAAACAAATATGATAGATCTACTCCCCTTGGCTCTGATACCAAGATACCCACGAGTTTGACAGATTCTAGCAAAAAAAGCAGAATAGAAAAATGCAGATGTAAATGCAGAAGAAGCAAGATATATATAAAAACAATATAAAAAAAATAGAAAAATTCTTGGGAGTGATTAAACTCCCACAGAATGACAGTAAAGAACAAAATATTAAAACGAGATAAGGAAATAGGATTGGGTGGAATGGATAAGGAGATCTGAGATAAGATCTGAGAGGTGTTTGAAGTGAGAGAGTTTTCTATCTGAGGGAATGAAAACTTATGTTCTTCTCTGTCCGTTGCCCTCTTTTTTATAGAGTGGTGTAATCATTTTCTCTTTCATTTTTTTCTTTTTTTTAAGTATGCAAAAATACAAAAAGCAACTATTACAAATTGTCTTCATCTTCATCTTTTGTCTTCGTCTTGCTATTTCCTGAATATGAATATTGCATGATCATTTTTTGCGTCATCTTCTTCGGTCTTGGTGTCTTCATATTTGGTCTTGATGTCGTCCTTACTGTCCACGATGCTTGGAAGTCTTCATTGGAGATATTTGTTATTGTTTTTGTAATCTTCATTTTGGTAGATCTTCACTATTTGATTATGCCGTTGATGATATTGTCCTTTATTGCTTTAACAATGCTGTCATTGGTAATCATGTCCTTCATTAGTAATATTGTCCTTCATTTGATGAATGTATATGTTGTACCTCACCAAAAATCGTACTGTATCTGAGACTAGTATGAAGTGACGAAGTGGAACGTTATTTCTGCTAAGAACATTTTACTAAGCTTTATCAAGGTTTCTTTAAATATTGTAGGAAATAGTATACTACCTCAAGTATGAATTATGAAGCATGCGGATCGACAATTTAACCATCCAATGTTTTTAGAATTTTTGGCCACGAGGGTTTTAGAAACTCTATGACATTTGAATCCTTAAAAGATAACTAACTTATAATAGCTTCTTAAAAAGGAAGTCTAAAAGGTTACACATGGAATTAAGGGCTCCACTAAATGTGTCTCAAGAGTTAAGGAAAAGGTTCCCCTCCTTTTTCTTTAAGGCCGCCGGATGCTACATAGGGCACACATGAGATCATTTTTAAATTAAATGTCCAACTAGTCACTTCACTTGTCTCTCAAAGAAATTCTAAAAAGATCTCCTACGAGTAGTAATTTATGAGGTTGGATCCTTCAGGTACATTTTATTAAGTCTTATTACGACTGCTTCAATTATTTTTCCTTAACGTAAATTCTATAAAGAAATGGAAATAGCATGTTTCATGAAGTATATAAGATGATAGCATTACCCTGCCAGGATTTTTCATAAATCTCGGCCATAAGGGTCTTGAGGATACCATAATAGGGTTTCCTCTTACAAGCCAACTAACCCTTAGTAGTCTTAGTAAAGCAAGCATGAAAAGTTCATACTAGCATTTAGTATCCTACAAAATGGGATTAAAAAGGTAAAAAGGGGAAAAGTGTTACTTTCTCTCCATTGAGCCGCCGAGTAAAAGGGGATAATTAGGAGACTACCTTTTTGTTAAAAAGACCAACTACTCACTTTAATTGCTTGCTAAAGCAATATTATAAAGTAGTTATTCATGAAGTAGCCATATGAGGATATTATTCTAAGAATGGGTAACTCACATAAACCGTGGGTTACAAGGAATGGAGAAATAATGGGACCAACTTTACCATTTAACTCTTCTCCAACAAATTAGTAACTATCATTAAACACCCTCAAAAAGCAACTAAAGCATGAGGGAGCATGTTTAACCACCGTCGGTTGAACCCATGGGGAGTCCATGGTAACTCCTTAACCCACCATAGTAAATTTCTAAAAAGTAACTTAAAGAATAAGAAGTGATAAAGCAATTAAGGAGTAAATGAGCTTGGGGATAAACCCCTTAACCGCCGGCTATTTCCTTGGGTGAGCCAAACGGACTTCATCACTAACTTTAGTTACTTTTGGTCTAATGACTTTAATTTTGTGAAAAGTATATTTACATGATATATTTATACATATATGCGTAGTATTGGAAATATATACATAGATATATATGGTATATATGTGTATTTTGGCCTATGGTGTATTAGTGGCCTAAAGGACCTTAGTTTCATGAAAAGTGTATTTAAATGATAATAGCTTCAAAACACACTTTAAGAACGCATATATGTATAGTATATAAATTAAGATATGAAAATGGGTAAGCTATGTTAATAAATAAAATGCAATAAATTGAATTCATATATGTATAAATACGCACACTATAATTTCGGCCATGAGGCCTTTTTGAGCTTATAATGGCTTTAAGATTTCTCATGTACCCTAAAAAGTAGCTCATGGTTAAGCTTTAAGTGAGCTCCATTATGAGGTTCATGCACATGAAAAGTCCCTCTTCCTTCATGATGGAACCGCCGGCCACTCCCCCTAACCAAGAAGCTTCTTCCTTCTTCTTTTAATAAAGAGCCTCCTAATCTATCTTTAACCTACTAACTATCCATGAAATTACCAAATAGCAAGAGTCTTTCCCTCTCTTTTCCCTCAAAGCACACGACCAACTTGAGCCAAGGAGGTCCAAGAACCATCTTCAAGACCAAGTCTTGCCTAGGTGAGCTACATCTTAAGTCTCTTAAGTGAATTCTATACCACACGTAGTGAAGCTCACAAGATACCCTCTTTTATTGTGAAAACCGTGACCTCCAAGAGGTCACTAGGTGAAGATTTTCAAAGTACTAAGAGAGATTAGCTTCTTGGTGGGTTAGAATCATCTCAACCTCCATTCAAGATTCAATTTGGTAAGACCATCTAGCCTCAAACTAAGTGTATTGTGTGTTTAAATAGTGGCTAACGAATATTTCTACCCCTAAAACCGTGTATGATAGGAAGGGGTTGAAGGAAGCATTACCTTGTTTCAACAAGTCTCAAGAAAGATCTAAGATCCAAAAAGGCAAGTACACTATAAATAATCTTGACTTGTGTGTGAAAGTATATGATTGAATATCTAGCTATCATCAAGATTTAATCTTAGATGGAGAATATTAAGCTTGATGCATGGAAGTTTAGTGTTCCTTAAGAATGGTGATTTGCATGTGTGAAATTCCCCCAAAGATGAGTTCTTTGCCTCCTTCAAATGTGAATATGTTGCATATCTATGATAAATGGGGTAAAGTTTCTCTTCCTCGCCATGTAAAAGGGACGGTGGGGGAAGGGGGTAGGGTTGAACAATATTTCGTGAGAAAGAATATGTTTTGGGAGGTGAAAGATACATGGAAATTGTATGTTCGAATGTTTTATTGCTTAGATGTGTTATGTTCATTAGGAAAATAAAATATAGGCCCTTTTCATGTATAAGAACAGGCTTTTTGGGGGGTTAGGTAGTACCTAGGTTAGTTATGCCAAAGGTAGACTTTATTATGTACAAAATGTGCTATGTTAAATTGTGCTATGTATTATCTTCAAAACTGTTATTGAAGTGGTTGTATGTAGCTTTTAGAATATATTAGAACCTGTAATGTGTATGTTAAAAAGTGTATTTGATGGGTAGTAATCTATTTTAGAAGAATAAGTATAGTTAGTACACATTTTGCAAGAAAAGTGACAAACAGGAAAATTACTGGAACAGGCCAGATTCATGTGATGTCTTGTAAGACTCGAAAATGGACCTTAGAAATATGCAAATGAGCTAATTCTTCGTAGGATAATAGCCTTGTGTGTTTATTAAATCTGAGAGTTGGTAATTTTGGAAAAAGGACTTGTGGTTTATTTATAATAAAATGTTTAGTGAAGGCTGGTCATTCCAGATTCTGCATGTACCTATCTTAAGAAAAATAATTAGATGACCACCTTAAGCCTGTTGGATTGCTCTGGAATTTTTATGGTAAACCCTTAAGACATAGACGAACATACCCATGTAAATAAATCCACTTGTAACCACCATTCTAAGGGTCAACAACCGAGTTGAAGTTAACGGTACAAAACTGAAAAACAGGACAGAATTACGGCAAGAGTTGTGAGGCCTTATTATTATGGATTTGGACTCATATGGGTTATTGGGCTTATGAATATTACTTCTTGGTAAGTCCCTTATATTTTCCAGGTATTGGCCCAAAATAAATAAGTTTTTGTGCATTAAAGCAAGGTAATACTAGGCACTGCGCTGCTGAATCTAGAAGTACCCTGTTTTGGTAATTTAATGATTTGAGTGTTCTATATGTCCTGAAACGTTATGAAATTTTTACACCGTGTAAATAAGACTCCGTTATGCACACGTATGTCATGAGATCATGAAAATGGGCCGAAATTATGAGGTTTGAGGCCGCATGAACAGAACGTTAAATTCTAGAAATTTTTCCAGTTTACGAAATAAGACTTGATGAGTATTATGTGATGCATCTAGCCATGAGTTCCATGTTGCACGTCATGAATTACATCATCATCCTTTGCATCATTTATGACACCGATTTTATGACAAACAACGATGAAAAAACGCTTTCAAAGAAAAGATTTCAGTTTTGAAAAGAACGATTTCCATTGGTACCATTAATTCTGGCCAGCATAACCCGATACAGATCCGGGGTAAATTGATCTGTCGATGATATGACCGTATAGGCTCGGAGAGAATAGACCTGGTTATGATGATTATGACCGTACAGGCCCGGAGAGAAGACCTGATAATGATGATTTATGACCGTACAGGCCCGGAGAGAATTGTTGTACCCCAACGATCATGTACGTGAAAACTATGAATAGGAGACGGAATGAAAGCGACAATTTCTTTAGCGCGTGTTACTTTAGTCAACTTAACCCTCTTTACTTAATTACTATTGAGGTGATACCAAGCCAATTTAAATAAGGAAACTTCAAGAAAGTAATACATGGAATATAGAGTTATATGAACCATACATACCACTATATATGCATATGCGTGTATATGATATGTGCGTATGAAATGTATAATACCTACATGCGTATACATAGGAGGATATATATATATATATCTAATACACGTACATATAGGCGTGCGTATATATGTATACATACATATGCTAATCTTGGAATACAATAGAATAAAGAAAACAATATGGTACATGAATTAAAATTACAAGAAATATCAAATTGCCCAAGAGGCCTCAAAATTCGGCCAAGACATGTAAAGGATTCTAGAATCCTCTTGATTTTTCAATCCATTATTAGAAAATTTAAGAAGCTAAATAGAAAACAAAATAGACATGCATTTAAAGAACAAGTAAGACAACTCATTAAGGGAGGAGAAAGTATGGTTGAGGTCATTAAAGACCCCAACCAAATCGCCCCCTTTATGTCTAGACATGGAGGATTTTTAAATCCTACCATGGTTACTTTTTCCCTTAAACCAAGGTTAAGATAACAATGATTTGATAAAGTAACTTGGGTTAGTACCTAAGTAAACATAGTTGGAATAAAGTAACCAAGGTTATACTAACCTAACCTTGATTAGCACTCATCAAAGCACTAAACCTCACAATTATCCCTCCAAAACCGTCCCCCCTTCCCAAGTCCCTAACATGTTTTGAATTAAACCCTTCTAGAAACATCTACCTTCTTGTCATCTTGAGACTCCTCTCAAGATACATTCAAGCAAGAGCATAACATTAGACAACCCTCATCTCCCTCACCCACAATTCGGCCCCTTCATCTTGAAGGATAGGAGTTCAACTTCACTTTCAAGACTCAAGAAGACATCTAGGTGAAAGCCATCAACTTTCTTAGGAGGAGACATATTGTGGTACTTGAATCTCCACTCAAGCTCATTTTGGGAGTCGAAAGAGGTGGATTTCAACTGAACTCACTCCATAACCAAGAAAAGACAATAACTTTAGCTTGAAGAGGCAAGTATACAATGATCTCTCATGATTTATTTAAAGAGTTAGTGACTTGAATGCTTAGAGGTCCTTAAGATTTGATCTTTGGTTGAATATCTTAAGTTGAAGACTATATCTTAGTGATTCCCTAAGAACAATGCCTTGCATGTGATTTATTCCTTCAAAGATGGAGTCTTTTCCTATATGCATTATGGAATGAGGCTGATCTAGAGTGAAATAAGGTTCACCTAGGTAGGTCTAGACAAGATTAATTTGTGAATGTAACACGAAAGGTCCTAAGAAAAGTATACATGTGAAAGATAGGAGCTTTATGAGGTTATTTGTAGGATTAGACTAAGATGACTCTTGAATGTGAATACATGCATGAAAATATGTTGCAAAATAGGTTAAGACACCACATAAGTTTCTGATTAAGGGATTGGATAAAAGGTGTACTTGTTCATTTGATTTATATAGATGACAAAATAGGAAACTACTGGAATAGGGCAGAGTGGAATGACCTTTTAAACGGCTTAAGGACTGACATTGAAAACCTTCAATGAATCTAATTTTTAGTAAAACGTTAGACCTATGAGTATAGCACAAGTGAGAGTTGGAATTTCGTTAAAATCAGCTATGGATTATTTTTAAGAAATTATGCGGTAAAACTGCTCCAGCTGAAAATTCTGGAGCTAGGCAGAATTTAACACTGACTTCAACGGCTTAAACGAGAACCTTGTAGACCTTCAATAAATCTGATTTTTTGCACAAAGCTATCCCCATGTGTATAGGAGAATTGGGAGTTGAAATTTCGTTAAAATGAGCTATGGTTAATTTTTAATAAAATATTTGGTAAGACTGGTCAGACTTGAAAAACAGGAACCGAGCAGAATGGTAACCTCTTTTGGTTGGCTTAAAAAGAGACCTTGTAGAGGACCAATAAAGCTGATTTTTGGCATGGTAATAATACTATGTATGTATTGAACATTCCAACTGGAATTTTGGTGAAACAAGTTCTGGATTATTTTAATGAATTAATTAGTAAAACTGCGCAATAGAAATCACCAGAATGAAGCTGGAATTAAGCAATTGGTTAGTGGACTCTGAAATAAGACTTAGAAATATGCAAACAGGCTAAATTTTGGTAGAATACTAGTTCCACATGTTTATGACTCGTGAGAGTTGGAATTTCCGAAAAACAAAATACATATTTGCCACAGTTAAATTTTTGGTAAAATCGGTCAGTTCAGTTTCAGCACTTAATCCGTTTTGGAAATTAATTAAATGAGCCCCTTTTAGTTATCGAAGTAGTCCGGAATTTTCATGACATGTATCTAAGATTTCACCCAACGATTTTATGACTAAAGAATATTAAAATGGATCTATTGATTAAGCTTAACCGCCTCATGAATATGAAGTAAAAGTCTGGAAGTATTTAGCTTCCAAATTCATGCATGCTAACATGTTATAAGGAATGCATACGATTATTCACGTCATGACTTGCATGGCATATCATTCCATGTATCATGCATATCCATATGTCACATGAATCTGATTTTATGCATGCAAGTCTTCTCAAGTGAAAATGTTTTCAGTTATGCATGAAAAGTTTTTATGGTCCCATGTTTTAAAAGAAAGATTCATGATTCCTTTGCTGGCCAAGCATGCGACTAACCCGACTCCAGACCCGGGGTTAATTGGTCTGATGACATGATATCTGTTCTGGACCTGTTCAGATCCGGGGTTAATTGATCTGATATCTGTTCTGGACCTGTTCAGATCTGGGATTAATTGATCTGATATCTGTTCCGGACCCGTTCAGATCTGAGGTTAATTGATCTGATATCTGTTCTGGACCCGTTCAGATTCGTGGTTAATTGATCTGATATCTGTTCTGGACCCGTCCCAGACCTGGGTTAATTGGTCTGTTGATATGTTCTGGACCCGCTCAGATCCAGGGTTAATTGATCTGACACTCTGTTTTTATGACATGTTATTTTATGGGACCAAATGATGTTTTGACACGACATGACATCCTGCATTGCATTTGCATAACTCATGAGCATGTAAACAAGTTGCATGTCACAGTTAATGGTTTATGAGATAATACTGGTATAGCGTTACCAAAGGGTGCTTAAGCTAAACGTCAAGCAAGCTCGGAATTAAAGATCAGGTATGAACTATGATAATTTAAGGTTCTTGGGGTAGTACATTCATGTTTTAATTCTTTACGTATTTCATGGTAGTTTATTGTATTCTTTCTGGGTGATTTTTATCACTCACACTTTGTTTTTTCCTCAGAGCCAGATAATGCCATGATAGAGTGGATCGATGATGAGCCGAGGGTACCTTATCCATAGGAGAGGAGTATGAAGGGAGCTAAGCTTAAGGACTTTTGTGCTGCCAAGACGTTTTGTATTATGATTATGATGGAACTCTCTGGATTTCGGTTATGTCATTTTGTGGGACTACTACTTTTGGAAACTTAATAATTTAGTAATGCATGCTTATTTTGAAAAGTTTTAATTCTGCCAAAATTTTACTACCATGTTGAATGTTAGCATGGGAGTCCACGGCTTATGTTATGGATTTTCGTATGTTACGCATGACGCTTTGTACTCTCCTTAGTGAAGTATGGCAGGTACACCGTATCCAGACGAGGCCTGGGTGCAGGGCGCATCAGGTGGTATAAGAGCCCAGGCTCTAGATTTCGGGCAGAACGTAGGATTAAGTTATGATTTTAGCAATCTAAGTTTGATCTTAGACCTAAGTTATGATCTTAGATGAGTGATGGCCTTAGACTAGGACCACATAGAATGGGTTTAGGATGTAACTTAATGAAGTATTCTGAACTATGAAAGCTAGGTCTATGACGTAAGACATGCCCTTTCCTTCTGTATTTTAAAATTTTGAATTATGGTCCTCGGTCAAAATAAAGTTGATTTTATTCCGATATCCTAAATAGACGTTAAACCCATAAGTGCAGATGGTGAGACCACGTGGCAGACTCCCAAGAGCACAACCAGTGCTCAGGAGCCCATTCCTCCACCACCAATACAGGTTCCGCCGCCACCTCAGCAGGACCAGGACCCTCCAGCACAGAATAATCCGCCACCAGCTCCATAGGCACCTGTTCCTCCGGTCATCCCAGATATGAATACTTTTCAGGCCTTTTGCCAAGTGGCTACTCAGATAGGACAAGGCCTAATTCATCAGAATGCTCCACCACAGCCACATCAGCCAGTAAGGGATGCCCAATACTATTTTGAGAAGCTCAAGAAAGCTAATGTACCACCGTTTGAGGGAAAACCTGACCCAGATACTGCAGAGAAGTGGCTAGATGAAGTTGAAAATTGTTTTGAGCTAATTCAAGCCCCAGAGGAGATGAAGGCTCAGGCTATCCGACCCTTCTTAATCAGTGAAGCTAATCAATGGTGGAAGACAAATCTGCAACCTTGCCCAGACCCATCACTTGGGAAAGATTTCTGTAAGAATTTCATAAGTTCTATATCCCTCCGTCAGTCAAATTGCAAAAGAGGCATGAGTTTGAATCTCTGAAGCAAGAGTCAGGTATGACAGTAGCTGAGTATGCAAATAAGTTCATTGCACTTGGAAGGTTTCAGCCTATTACTATGAATGATGAGGAAATGAAAATGCTAAAATTTGAACGAGGTCTGAATCCGAGGATTAGGACGTGGTTGGTGAATGCAAATCCTACCAATTTTGGAGCACTTCTGGATGCGTGCTACCGTATAGAGAGAGATATTGTACGAAGAGATGATGTGGGTCAAAAGCGAGAAAGACAAGGAACCGGAAATGAGAAGTATAGGAAAATGGCTAAGAAGAATTTCTGAGGATCCATTCGTCAGGGACAATCTCAAGGACAGAATCAGCATCGCAAGCAAAACGAAAATAATCAGCAGAAGAATCAGGCCCCATCTCAGCAGCCAGCGATATCGGTATGCCCTCATTGCCAAAAGAGGCACATGGGAGAGTGTAGGTGGAAGACGGGTAAATGCTTTGGATGCGGCAAAGATGGCCACCTGATTAAGGACTGCCCAGAGAAAGGAGCGCAACCACAACAACAGCAAAAGAACCAACGGCCCCGAGCAAATGCAAGAGTGCATGCCATGACAGATGCTGATGTTGAAGAGACTGCTGATGTAGTGACTGGTAAGATTTAAAAGTTTTATGTCTTCAGTACGTTTTCCTCATACATATCTATTATTGCTTAGCAAAATATGCGTGGTTCAGGAACTATCCTAGTGTGTAGCATACCTGCAAATGTGTTGTTCGATAGTGGCGCTAGCCACTCATTTATGTCAAGGAAGTTTGCTAAGAATATTGATCCTGATCCAGTCCGATTAGATTCACCTTTTAGAGTACAAGCAGTTGGCGACCAGGTGCTTGTTTCCCATCACATATTCAGAGATTGTGCGGTTGAGTTTAGTAACCAGTTGTTTGAGGCCAATTTGATCCCTATATCTATGAGTGATTTTGACGTAATTCTCGGAATGGATTGGCTCTCAAAAAATCATGCTCACATTGACTGCCGAAGCAGGCAAGTTATCATTAAGAACCCAGCTCGAGATGAGATGTTATTCCAAGGAGGAACTAAGTTAAAGAAACCATCCAAGAAAGTCTTTATTAATGCATCTTGTGCCAGCCAAGCATTAAAGAAAGGTCATGAAGGATTCTTGGTTTATGTTCTAAGTGCTGAACAAGAAAGCCCTACCCTTACACAAGTTCCAGTTGTTATGAATACCCTGATGTATTTCCTGATGATCTCCCTGGACTACCTCCTGATCGCGAGATTGCTTTCGAAATAAACCTTGTTCCGGGAGCTGTACCCATATCCAAAGCCCCTTATCGCATGGCACCTACAGAACTAAAGGAATTAAAGGAACAGTTACATGAACTATTAGAAAGGAAACTTATTCGCCCCAGTGTTTCACCTTGGGGTGCTCCGGTGGTATTTGTGAAAAAAAAAGATGGAAGTATGCGCTTATGCATCGATTACCGGGAGCTCAACAAAATCACCATAAAGAACAAGTACCCACTACCCTGGATTGATGCTTTATTCGACCAGCTCAGGGTAAGTAACTCGTAAGTTTTAACTTGACTAAGTTTTAAATCCTTCGAAACCCTATCTAAAGCATTTTAATGCAGGGATCTCGTATTTTTAGTAAGATTGATCTACGATCTGGATACTTTCAATTGAAGATAAAGGTGGATGATGTCCCTAAGACTGCTTTCAGAACCCGCTATGGACACTATGAATTCTTAGTCATGCCTTTTGGTTTGACCAATGCCCCTGCAGCCTTTATGGATCTCATGAATCGAATCTTTCAAGAACAGTTGGACAAGTTTGTAGTGGTCTTCATAGACGACATCTTGATCTATTCACCTGACGAAGAGACTCACACAACCCATTTGAGGACAGTCTTGAATATTCAAAGAGCAAGACAGTTGTACGCTAAGTTTAGCAAATGCGAGTTTTGGCTGCGAAGTGCATCATTCCTTGGTCATGTGATTTCAGAAAATGGGATTTCGGTAGATTCCAAGAAGATTGAAGCTATCACGGAATGGCCCAGGCCAACGAATGTTACCAAAGTAAGGAGTTTTCTCGGACTAGCCGGATATTACAGAAAGTTTGTGGAAGGATTCTCGAGGATAGCTGTTCTCCTCACCAGATTGACCCAAAAGAAGATCAAGTTTGAGTGGAGTACCGATTGTGAAAAGAGCTTCTCGGAGCTAAAAGCAAAGTTGACATCCGCTCCTATCCTAGCTCAGCCCACTCCTGGTGAAAAGTATGTAGTATACAGTGATGCTTCGAAAAATGGTCTCGGATGTGTTCTTATGCAGAATAACAAAGTGATAGCTTATGCATCCTGACAGTTGAAGCCATTTGAGCAAAACTACCCTGTCCATGATCTTGAACTTGCCGCAGTGGTTTTCGCATTAAAGATATAGAGGCACTATTTGTATGGTGAGAAGTGCGAAATCTATACAGACCACAAGAGCCTAAAGTACCTCCATACCCAGAAGGAGCTTAATATGCGGCAACGCAGATGGTTGGAATTGATAAAGGATCACGACCTTTCCATTCAGTATCATCCAGGAAAAGCTAACAAAGTCGTCGATGCGTTAAGTCGAAAAGCAAGTCACCCACGGCAG
This sequence comes from Eustoma russellianum, assembly GCA_036186865.1. Taxonomy (NCBI): domain Eukaryota; kingdom Viridiplantae; phylum Streptophyta; class Magnoliopsida; order Gentianales; family Gentianaceae; genus Eustoma; species Eustoma russellianum. Next base: position 28,496,476 of record AP025068.1, read on the forward strand.
CCACCTCTTCAGCGAGATATGGAAGAATTTGGCCTAGAGGAAGTTGACTCGGTCGATGAAGTTCTCGCCAAGTTAATTCTTGTCCCTTCATTAATTGATAAGATCAAAGAGACTCAAGGGATTGATGAAGCCATAAGAAAAGTCAAGAAAAGGATGGAAGATAAGCCACGTGATGACTTTGAGGATCGCAGTGATGGCAGTTTATGGTACCGAAGACGGTTATGTGTTCCCGAAAACAAGGAAATCAAGGATGAAGTTTTGATGGAAGCTCATAATTCTCGACTATCTATACATCTTGGAGCTAATAAGATGTATCAAGATCTCAAGCAAAAGTTTTGGTGGCCTGGTATGAAAAGACAAATAACAGAATTTGTTGAGCGATGTTTGATCTGCCAAAGAGTGAAAGCCGAACACCAAAGGCCCGCTGGATTATTACAACCCTTGGAAGTGGGACCACATCACCATGGATTTTGTGACTGACCTACCCAAGACCAAGTATGGGAATGATGCTATATGGGTCATTGTGGATCGTTTGACTAAGTCTGCTCACTTTTTGGCTATGACGATTAAGGCATCTATGGAAAAGTTGGCCTCTATGTATATTGATCAGATCGTTTGTTTACATGGAGTGCCCATCAGTATTGTATGCGACCGCGACCCCTGATTTACTTCGAGATTTTGGACCGCCTTTCAAAAGGCAATGGGCACAGAAATAAGAATGAGTTCCGCATTTCATCCTCAAACATATGGCCAATCAGAAAGAACAATCCAAACCCTTGAGGACATGCTCCGCGCTTACATTCTTGATTTCGGAGGAAGCTGGGATAAAAGTCTTATGCTCGTTGAGTTTTCTTACAATAATAGTTTCCACAGATCCATCGGAATGGCACCTTATGAGGCATTGTATGGACAAAAATGTCGGTCCCCACTCTATTGGGATGAAATTGGAGATAAAATCTACGCAGGACCCGACATTGTTGAGCAAACGCGAGAAAAGGTAAAGTTAGTCCAGCAAAGACTAAGAGCAGCACAAGATAGAACGAAGATATGGACAGATGAAAGAAGGAGACCTTTAGAATTCCAAGAAGGAGAGAAAGTCTTTCTGAAAGTTTCCCCGACCAAAGGAGTTAAGAGATTTGGCATCAAAGGAAAACTAAGCCCAAGATTCGTTGGACCTTATGAAGTGCTTGAGAAAGTAGGCGAGGTTGCGTACTGCTTGGCGTTGCCACCATCCCTTTCTCAGTTACATGATGTATTCCATGTTTCTCAACTCCGTCGATATGTATATGACCCAAGCCACATCCTTGAAGATCAATAGTTGAAGGTTGAAAAAGATGTAACTTATGAGGAGGAACCCTTAAGGATTGTTGATCGGAAAGAGAATGCATTAAGGAAGTGATCCATACCCATGGTGAAGGTACAATGGAAGCATCATTCGGAAGAAGAAGCAACATGGGAAACGGAGGAAGACATGAGGAGTAGATACCCCCATCTTTTTGACTAGCTTATGAAGTTTCGAGGACGAAACTTATGATAAGGGGGGAGGATGTTGTACCCCAACGATCATGTACGTGAAAACTATGAATAGGAGATGGAATGAAAGCGACAATTTCTTTTAGCGCGTGTTACTTAAGTCAACTTAACCCTCTTTACTTAATTACTATTGAGGTGATACCAAGCCAATTTAAATAAGGAAACTTCAAGAATGTAATACATGGAATATAAAGTTATATGAACCATACATACCACTATATATGTGTGTGCGTGTATATGATATGTGCGTATGAAATGTATAAATACCTACATGCGTATACATAGGAGGATATATATATATCTAGTACACGTACATATAGGCGTGTGTATATATGTATACATACATATGCTAATCTTGGAATACAATAGAATAAAGAAAACAATATGGTACATGAATTAAAATTACAAGAAATATCAAATTGCCCAAGAGGCCTCAAAATTCGGCCAAGACATGTAAAGGATTGTAGAATCATTTTTCAATCCATTATTAGAAAATTTAAGAAGCTAAATAGAAAACAAAATAGACATGCATTTAAAGAACAAGTAAGACAACTCATTAAGGGAGAAGAAAGTATGGTTGAGGTCATTAAAGACCCCAACCAAATCGCCCCCTTTATGTCTAGACATTGAGGATTTTTAAATTCTACCATGGTTACTTTTTCCCTTAAACCAAGGTTAAGATAACCATAATTTGATAAAGTAACTTGGGCTAGCACCAAAGTAAACATAGTTGGAATAAAGTAACCAAGGTTATACTAACCTAACCTTGATTAGCACTCATGAAAGCCCTAAACCTCACAACTATCCCTCCAAAACCGTCCCCCCTTCCCAAGTCCCTAACATGTTTTGAATTAAACCCTTCTAGAAACATCTACCTTCTTGTCATCTTGAGACTCCTCTCAAGATACATTCAAGCAAGAGCATAACATTTAGACAACCCTCATCTCCCTCACCCACAATTAGGCCCCTTCATCTTGAAGGATAGGAGTTCAACTTCACTTTCAAGACTCAAGAAGACATCTAGGTGAAAGCCATCAACTTTCTTAGGAGGAGACATATTGTGGTACTTGAATCTCCACTCAAGCTCATTTTGGGAGTAGAAAGAGGTGGATTTCAACTCAACTCACTCTAGGCAAGTATATAATGATCTTTCATGATTTATTTAAAGAGTTAGTGACTTGAATGCTTAGAGGCCCTTAAGATTTGATCTTTAGTTGAATATCTTAAGTTGAAGACTATATCTTAGTGATTCCCTAAGAACAATGCCTTGTATGTGATTTATTCCTTCAAAGATGGAGTCTTTTCCTATATGCATTATGGAATGAGGCTGATCTAGAGTGAAATAAGGTTCACCTAGGTAGGTCTAGACAAGATTAACTTGTGAATGTAACACGAAAGGTCCAAAGAAAAGTATACATGTGAAAGATAGGAGCTTTATGAGGTTATTTGTAGGATTAGACTAAGATGACTCTCGAATGTGAATACATGCTTGAAAATATGTTGCAAAATAGGTTAAGACACCACACAAGTTTCGGATTAAGGGATTGGATAAAAGGTGTACATGGACATTTGATTTATATAGATGACAAAATAGCAAACTACTGGAATAGGGCAGAATGGAAGGACCTTTTAAACGGCTTAAGGACTGACATTGCAAACCTTCAATGAAGCTAATTTTTGGTACAAAGTTAGCCCTATGAGTATAGCACAAGTGAGAGTTGGAATTTCGTTAAAATCAGCTACGGATTATTTTTAAGAAATTATGCGGTAAAACTGCTCCAGCTGAAAATTCTGGAGCTAGGCAGAATTGAACACTTACTTCAACGGCTTAAAAGAGAACCTTGTAGACCTTCAATGTAGCACCCCGTTCCCGAACCCTACATCGGAAACGGTGCGCCCGCCGTAGTCCGCTATGAGAACTACAAAGTGTTTCTCAATTCTCTTACACGTCAGCAGGGACGTAGAAAAATCTCGCAGCGGAAACGAAATAAATAAAATAAACATTCATTTTATTTCAACATTCCAAATCCAACATCAGGTAAGTACCATGTCTAAGTTCATTATTAAATTTCAGCATAAAGAAATAAACTGCCAAAGTAGACATATTCTTGTTCTAACTAGCCCACTGCCCGAACTCAGCTCCGTCTTCTATGTATATGTAGTCGTACCCTTGCTCACTTGGGGAAAAAAATAAAGGGGTGAGTGATATAGAAATATCACCCAGTAGGTTCCCACCTCTTTCCAAACAATTTCATATATGGCAACAAATAACACGTAGCACATGTATAAACATGAATAACTAAGTAAATAAATAAAAGCACAATACAACAAATATGCGATGTCATGATGCGTGCTTGTGTCACACGCAACGACATCTCCACATACGAATGCCTTTCTCTCTACCGTGCAATGCATGAACCTCGAGGTGATCCTACCACACGCCTCGTCAGGCCACACGCCCCGTCGGGCCACACGCCTCATAGGGCAATACGCCTCGTAGGGCCACACGCCTCGTAGGGCAACATGCCTCGTAGGGCAACACGACTCGTAGGGCAACACGCCTCATAGGGCAACACGCCTCATAGGGCAATACGCCTCGTAGGGCAACACGGCTCATAGGCCAATGAAATGCTCGTGCCATGAATGCAAATGCATATGTCGTATCACACATCTTACGGTTTTCCTCTTTACCTTTTCCTCGTTTCATTTCACTTTCTTCTTTTACGTTTCATCACAATTTCTTCTATAAATACTCATTCTTATTTATTACCTTCTCTTTTTAAATTTATTTATTTATCTATCTTTTCAATTTACCCCCAAATATTTATTGTTAATATTTATGTATATATTAATAATACAAGGTGAAGAGAACTTATTTTACTTTATTTTATTTTGGATTTCAGAATATAATAAAATAGACTATCATTAGTTTATCTACTCTATATTTTTTTTCTTAAAACCAAAACCAAATTAAATCCCCAAACCCCAGCCCCCAGCAGCCCAGCCCGCCCCTGCGCCCTGTCCAACCCGCCAGCCCCTCCCTGCGCCCCTGCCCAGCCCGCCCCAGCCCTCTTTCCTTTTCCTTTTCTTTTCGGCCCTTTTCCTGCCAACAACCAGAATGGTCCAGAATTCCCCTTTTGTTATTTTTTTTCATTTCCTTCTGCTTGGGCTAAAACTCCCCCAGCCCACACCGAAAATCAGCCCTTTCTTTCCCTATTCTTTCCTTCTTCAACTTTTAAGCCCATTTTACTTACATTTTTCCCAAACCACATATATAATTTCAATTCTTCTTCCAACTACAATATAAACACATCCCTAATCAACCCTTTTTTCTTCTTTACATCCGAACATCCGAAAACAACAATAACATTTACATAACATCTTTATGCAACAAAGAACAACTAGAACATATAACATATCAACTTGAATTATAACATGCCAAAATAAACAATAATTTAAGCACATAACAAATAATTCATATATGAAATAAATTCAATTTAATTCAAAAGGAGAGAGCCACCTACCTTTTGGTTGTAAGCTAACAATTTTGGTGGTGTTGTAGTGGTTGTGGTGGTGGTGTGATGCACTTCCTTCTTCCATCTACCTTCTTTTTCCTTTTCTTTTTCTTCCTTATTCTTTTCTTCAACACTTCACTTTCCTAACTTTGCTCTCAAATGTTCTCTTTTCCTTACCTACTCAAGCCACTTCTATACATTTTCTCTTTTTTTGTCTGGCCGTTTGGCCTTTTATTTCTAAAAGAAATTGAAGGTTCATCCCCTTAGTTTAAGTGGGATAAGGGGTCATTTATGGTGGGTTATTTGAAAGGGTTTTCTTTTTATTTATTTAAAAATAGTATGTCCTTTCATTTTTCTTTTATTATTCCTGTTATTATTTTTTTTAATTTTTCATTTTAGTGTTATTTTTTTACGGGTTATAACATTCAAGAAATCTGATTTTCGGCACAAAGCTAGCCCCATGTGTATAGGAGAATTGGGAGTTGGAATTTCGTTAAAATGAGCTATGGTTAATTTTTAATAAAATATTTGGTAAGACTGGTCAGACTTGAAAAACAGGAACCGAGCAGAATGGTAACCTCTTTTGGTTGGCTTAAAAAGAGACCTTGTAGAGGACCAATAAAGCTGATTTTTGGCATATAATAATACTATGTATGTATTGAACATTCCAACTGGAATTTTGGTGAAACAAGTTCTGGATTATTTTAATGAATTAATTAGTAAAACTGCGCAATAGAAATAACCAGAATGAAGCTGGAATTAAGTAATTGGTTAGTGGACTCTGAAATAAGACTTAGAAATATGCAAACAGGCTAAATTTTGGTAAAATATTAGTTCCACATGTTTATGACTCGTGAGAGTTGGAATTTTCGAAAAACAAATTACAGGTTTGCCACAGTTAAATTTTTAGTAAAATCGGTCAGTTCAATTTCAGCACTTAATCCGTTTTGGAAATTAATTAAATGAGCCCCTTTTGGTTATCGAAGTAGTCCGGAAGTTTTATGACATGTATCTAAGATTTCACCCAACGAGTTTATGACTAAAGAATATGAAAATGGATCTATTGATTAAGCTTAACCGCCTCATGAATATGAAGTAAAAGTCTGGAAGTATTTAGCTTCCAAATTCATGCATGTTAACATGTTATAAGGAATGCATACGATTATTCACGTCATGACTTGCATGGCATATCATTCCATGTATCATGCATATCCATATGTCACATGAGTCTGATTTTATGCATGCAAGTCTTCTCAAGTGAAAATGTTTTCAGTTATGCATGAAAAGTTTTTATGGTCCCATGTTTTAAAAGAAAGCTTCATGATTCCTTTGCCGGCCATGCATGCGACTAACCCGACTCTTGACCCGGGGTTAATTGGTCTGATGACATGATATCTGTTCTGGACTCGTTAAGATCCGGGGTTAATTGATCTGATATCTGTTCTGGACCCGTTCAGATCCGGGGTTAATTGATCTGATATCTGTTCTGGACCCGTTCAGATCCGGGGTTAATTGATCTGATATCTGTTCTGGACCCATCCCAGAACTGGGGTTAATTGGTCTGTTGATATGTTCTGGACCCGCTCAGATCTGGGGTTAATTGATCTGAGACTCTGTTTTTATGACATGTTATTTTATAGGACCAAATGATGTTTTGACACGACATGACATCCTGCATTGTATTTGCATAACTCATGAGCATGTAAACAAGTTGCATGTCACAGTTAATGGTTTATGAGATAATACTGGTATAGCGTTACCAAAGGGTGCTTAAGCTAAACGTCAAGCAAGCTCGGAATTAAAGATCAGGTATGAACTATGATTATTTGAGGTTCTTGGGGTAGTACATTCATGTTATAATTCTTTACGTATTTCATGGTAGTTTATTGTATTCTTGCTGGGTGATTTTTATCACTCACACTTTATTTTTTCCCCAGAGCCAGATAATGCCAAGATAGAGTGGATCGATGATGAGCCGAGGGTACCTTATCCATATGCAAGGAGTATGAAGGGAGCTAGCTTAAGGACTTTTGTGCTGCCAAGACGTTTTGTATTATGACTATGATGGAACTCTCTGGATTTCGGTTATGTCATTTTGTGGGACTACTACTTTTGGGAACTTAATAATTTAGTAATGCATGTTGAATGTTAACATGGGAGTCCACGGCTTATGTTATGCATTTTCGTATGTTACGCATGACTCTTTGTACTCTCCTTAGTGAAGTACGGCGGGTGCACCGTATCCGGACGAGGCCCAGGTGCGGAGCGCATCAAGAATAGACCTGATGACGATGATTGATGGTATGACCGTTTTCAGATCCGGACATAATAGATCTGAAGAGAATGTTATCACCACCTCAGATCCGGATATAATAGATCTGAATACTCACTCCTCTCTTTTATTTACGATGATGTGTTGAAAGAAAGAATGAAAGAACTTGTCCTCATTTTTATCATGATGCATCACATGTGCATACTCATACATGCTGCATTTCATGGCTAGTCGAATGATTGACGCACTGTTACTTAGGCTTCGACGTTATGATTTGATATCTCCTAAGCTAGGATCTAATAGGATTTCTTATCTCTTAAGTTATGATCCTATGTCCTTACGAATGATGAAGTGAAAGTCAGGTATCTACAAATCCAAACTTTTTGGGGTTTTGGTTCTTGTGTGTACTTTCCATTTAATTCATGATTATTTATGGTTTACTTGCTGGTGACATTGTCACTCACCCTATTATTTTTCCTCCTAGAGCCTACAGGAAATAGGGTCGAGTGGATCGAAGACGAGCCTAGGGTTCCCTATGTAGGATCTGCAAGGCACCACTAGAAGGGGGAGGGGGTTGAATAGTGGGTGCGGAAAATTTGGTTTTTAAAATTGTTTTGAACCAAAAACCCAACTCCTGAAAACAGTTTCTGTTTTCAGGACTAGTTTTAAAACGTTTTGAAAACTAGGTTGCAGGTCTTCAAAAACTCTGAAATTTGGAGAGCACTTAGCCTCAAATGTTATGAGTGTCTCCTAAATATTACTGATTTAAATTCAATCTCTAACCCCTTGAGAATTCGTTGGTGGTCAGATTGCGCGAATCTGTAAGAAACGGTAGACTGATTTGAAAAATTAATTCCTATTTGTACGTACCTCCAAATGCTCTGAAAGTTTAACCACTAACCCCTTGTAAGTTATATTTAAATGGTATGAAACAGTTTTGAAAATTTCTTTTGGGAATTAGTCAATTACAATCAAAGTCTCAACCTTTGCAAGCCTGAAAATCAGACTGCACTAGTCTCAGAACTTTGGACGTTTGAATGACTTATACTTGTCCAAAAGGGTTGAAACTTGCGCCAAAAGAACCTTAAAACGTGCAGCTATGTTTCCTGAAAGTCTCGTAATTTTTGAAATCCATTTACTATTTTTACGAGTGTGATCAAAAAAGATAAACGGTGCTGAAACTGAAAGTAAGTGCTGAAAGTAAATGACACCAAGAATTTTATACTGGTTCGGTTATCAACAACCTACTCCATTCTTCGAGGACACCTTCCTCGGTTCACACTAATCACACAACACAAAATAACACCTTACCACAGGGTTGATGGAGTTACACACCAACTCCAATCCTTTACAAACCTTGTATGAGTATACAATTGTCACGAACACTACCACCTCGCAAGTACAAGATTGATCACACCTTGATCAATCTTTTACAATGATAAAGAATATGTGGTGGTCTATAAGAAGCCTATTCAAGATGTATGAATATGAATACAATAGGCTTTAAGAGATAAGAAAGAAAGAAAAATGTTGAAGAAGAGATGGAAGACTCTTTTTGCACTTTTGAACTTGTGAGGCTTGTCTTATTTTTGTTTGTTGTTCTTCTCTCCTTTTAATCATTATGGCCGGCCCCCTTGGCTCTTCTTCCCTTCTTGAAAATTATCTTCTAAGTCCTTGGGAGAATATTTTGCATCATTGTGACATGTTCTTGCTTACTTGGCACCTCCTCATTGGATGATCATTAAACTCTTGCTTACTTGGCACTCATTGATTGGTTGAATGTTGTCATCACTTGATGACTAGGAAAATCTGAGAATTTTACTAAAAACATGTGCCAGAATCACCATAAAACAATTACCATAACTTCTAAGATTATCACATAAATTAAGAAAGATAAAACGCACAAAAATTCGGCCATAAAGATGTCTTAACATGCTGAAATCTCAGCATGTGACACATGGGTATTCTTTTCAATATGTTGCCAAGTTTGTTTTGATTTATCTTTTGAAAATGAATCACCATTAAGTAGAAGATATTTTCATCAATTTTGAAAAAAAAACTAGACACTAACAAGGCCAAAAAATCGGCCTAGATGCATTACACACATGCTGAAATTTTCAGCATGTGTGGTATCCAAGAATATCACTTTCTTTATTCTATAAAATATTTAAAACCACTTCCAAATTGTCTTCTAATTAATCCATCTTAATCAAGACACAAAATATGTCTCATATTGATGTAAAAATCGGCCATACATTAGCACACATGCTGAATTTTCAGCATGTGTCACAATTGTGACAAAATTTTAATTGTAACCTTATGTAGCTTCTTCCTTTATGTCATCAACATTGTATGCTTCATTCTTGACCAATCAATATTCCAACAAGGCTCCACATATGCTTCAACTCAGCTGATCTAGGCGTTGGAATAGATTTGTTCATGTGCTGAATTTTATTTTTGCAAACTTTGTAAAATAGTGCATATTTAATAATACACATATGGTTTATTCTAATCAGCCCTTAAATGAATTTTCTAGAATGCTTTGAGATGTATGAAATATGTAAAAAGTGTCTAGATACATGTTATATGATATGCCAAAAACTTTCCATGTGTCGTGTACGTAGAAAACCGAATTTTCGATGTTTATCGATTACCCAATTTTTCTCTAATTAAATTCCAACTTTTTGCACATGTTATATATATTATGTTACAAATAATATACATAAATTAAAATTTAATATTCAGCACTTGGGTGGTCTTAAAGTGGCGCCTTACACGTGACAAAATTGAAATTGGAATCTCCACAATTTGGACTTAATGTGGGGTGATTTGTGTGTGCCAACATGGAATGATTTTATGGCTGTAAATATCATCATACCCACGAAATTTATTGATATTTTTGAGGTGTAGGGGCTGGCCATCTATTTATGGCAAGTACGTGACACGTTGGCGAAGTTTCGGTATTCGTCCGATACGACAATTTTCGGTTTAGAACCTTTTAATGTGTCGTATTTAATTTTTCATTGCCATGACTTATATCATATGATATAAGACCTGAATATACTGATAAATATGAGTTAAGCATGGTGGTATGACGTTAACGTACGTTCTTGAAATATATAACGTGTCGGTAGTACGTTGGAATAAATGTGTTTGTGCCTTTTTCCAAAAATCTGAATATTTTTTTTAAAAGAATATTTTATTAGCATAATCCCTCACTTATGGCGGAGGAAAACCTTATTACATCAAATAAAAAACTGACAATAGTAGCAATATATGATTATCAACATCCATATTATATATGATATGCCGCATTAAAACCTTGCCAAGTAAAACCACCCTTGTGGATAAAACCTTGGCAAAGGAAAAAACGTACATATTTATATAAATGGTCTGTTGATATACGTTACAGTGTAAAAGAGAATATAAAAATCGGAAATTACATAAGCATAACAAAACAAACATCCGTGTGAACATGTACTCCTGATGATTGGCCCTTCGCCCGGTGATCGCGTCAGTGGCCCGGAAAGTAAGTGCAAACCATGTCCAATGTAAAAGCAGTAAAACAGCAATATGCATATGAAACATTTGAAGCAGCAGATGTGGAAGGCAGAGGAACTCCATACCGCAATGTTGTAGCCCATAAGAAGCAAGTAGCAGTGTTGACTCCGTCCATGCATCATGAAAACATAAGAGTGTGTTAAACATATAAAGGAGACGTGAGAGAAGGCATTCGGCCAAGTGAATGTTAAGCATACCAAATCTGCCTGTACTCATCCAAGTACAGGCAGAGAAAAGAAATGAAAGCTAATCCATATGGAAGACGAGTGATGCAGCAGTGTAATAGTTAGAAATATATGAGACCGCCCATATATCGAATAGACATGCAAGTGTGTGAACCAGGATTAATAAAAATAAGCGGATATCAGAAACTGTGGAAACGTGGATCTCACCGAGTCTGCCTGTACATAGCAGAGTACAGGCATCGAAATTGTCAAAATGCCAATCTTTGCGGAAGGCTTGATAATATTTATACTCACCCGATGATAGAAACATCATACCAGATTGCGATGTTTTCCATGCACAATAGAAAATAAACATTATGTCAGGTTTGGTCAGATGACATACGATGCCATAAAGTTGCAAGGTAAACATCCTGAGTCTGCCTGTACTCAAACAAGTACAGGCAGAGGATACTATAGTGTGCCAATCCATATGGAAGACCAGACGCTCAATGAGTACGTATGTTTGCTGAATTGAGGTCCAAAGTGACTGAAGCGCGTACCATGGGTGGCAGACTGTCGTTATCAAAATAGCATGTTCCCGGTGATGTCATTGCATACTGGGCTAGGTAGTGAGCCGCCATGTTGGCCTCTCGATATATATGTGTGATTTCTAACCGATTTAGATTAACGAATGTTTGTAATAGCCGAAGATGATAGTTTCCAAAGATAGGCTGCGGTTGACGTAGGCGCATTGACATTTGCGCACAATCAGTTTCTATGACAAGTGTTCGATATAATGGGAGAAAATAGAGTAAGCCAAATAGAGTAGTCTGAATTTCGGCCATCAGAGGGGTGCATGGAGGCAATCTAAAGGACAAAGCGCGTACACACGTGCCAGCATGATCGCGCATGATAACGCCGCGTGCAGTATAGTGTCGTCCAACTGCTGCATCCACATTAAGCTTAAATCTGCCTGATGGCGGAGTGAGCCATCTTACCACCTTCATACGGGGAGGTCAAACATATGGAATCCATGAAAGAGTGATAGATGGCCCTGCTGCGAGCTTTGATCCGTGTAATGTGTGAATCCACATGTTAATGTCAAAATGGATCGTGGCCCTTAGTGCCGATATAGAAAAAGATGCCATATCCCCATATACTAAGTTAGCATAATTGCGCCAGATATTTTGCACAAGGATAGCCGGAACAACAATTTTCAATACCCCAAATAGAGAAGAATTGGAGGAGCGGTACCACCATGATAAAAGGTACTGGTGCAGATTCAGAGTAGCGGGGGATACTCCATGCAGTTCGGTCGCAAAGAAAGTCCATAGAAGCTGAATGGGCTGACAAGATAGGAATACATGATCAACCGTTGCCGAGTGCTGTGTACAAAACGGACATTGCGTGGGACGTGCGGTAGAATAATGGCCAATATAATCTTCAAATGGAAGAGCTGAGTGAAATATATGCCATAGTAGTATTTTTATGGTTGGTGAATGATGTTTAAACCAAATAAACTTAGCAGAAAGTAACGTAGGCTTGGAGTTCCTACAAATGTCATAGGCCGATTTGAGTGTAAATTCTCCCAAGGGTGTTGGATTCCATGTAAGATGAGAACCAATGCCGGTCGTCTGCGAGATACAAGTGTCATGAATACGTCAGATGAGTTTCCAAACCGGTGAATCCGGCAGTCTTGGCCGATAATCCCCTCTCTGCCCGTATTTGATATGCATATACCGACTCCATAAGGTGTCACTCTTCTGATATAACCACCAAATCCTGCAGTGGTATGCCCGTTGCAGCGTGTTAAGATCTCGAATTCCTAAGCCTCCTTCCTCAATAGGTAAAGTTATATTCGACCATGCCACCCAATGATGACGTTTTTCCCAATAAAAAGATGCCATCTTTCTATGTATCATTTTAATGACAGACTTTGGTAATCCTCCAGCTGCAAGAATATGAAGAGGGAGTGCAGAAAGTACTGACCGCAGCAAAACTAAATGACCTGCCGATGAAAGGAGACGGGAATGCCAACCATGTAATCGCTCATCAATATGATGTAGCAGAGTAGAACAGAATCGGGAACGATTAATCCCTCTGTGGAGATAGGAACCAAGATATCGAAAAGGTAGAGAAGAGAGCCGCATGCCCAATATTTCTTGGAAGGAACGGCACCGACGTGGGGTAATGTGTGCCGAGGGGATGAGACTACTTTTTTGATAGTTGACCTTTTGGCCGGAAGCAGTTTCATACTCAGTCAAGAACGTGTGAAAGCGCCTTAAATTGCGCTGCGTTCCCTGCAGGAAAATAAGTAGGTCATCCGCGTACGCCAAGTGTGTTATTGCAAAAGGAATGCGGCCTAGACGAAATGGCAGTATATGTCCCGTAGCAACCATTGAGTTTAAACCTCTACTGAAACCTTCCGATGTCAAAATAAATAACAATGGAGATAAAGGATCACCCTGTTTAACACCTCTGCATGGTCGGAATGTAGATGATGGCTCTCCATTTATCAATACCGATAATGTAGTAAAACGAAGATGGTTAATGATAATCCGAATGAAAAAATCTGAAAAACCAAACTTACGCAGCAGCCGCTCTAGATAATCCCAACTGACCCGATCAAAGGCTTTCATCATATCTAACATCAGGCATAATTGAGACCCACCTCTATCCAGCATATGAACCATTTCGCGTGCCAATAAAACTTGAGTTGAAATATCATGTCCCGGGAGGAAACCTGTTTGCTCTGGAGATATCAAATTCGGGAGAAGCATCCCTAAACGTGTGGCAACAATACGGGTACAAACTTTACTCAAAAAATTTGTGAGACAGATAGGTCGAAAATCACTGAACGTCTGTGGAGATTGTGTCTTGGGTATCAAAGTAATAAGAGCACTAGCCATGACAGTCGGCTGTGGGATGCCAAAAAAAAATTCCTGCACTGCTTTAACAACATCAGAATGTTTGATAGGCCAACGTGAACGATAGAAACTACCATGAAACCCATCTGGTCCTGCGGCGCTCTGAGGGTCCAAATGCCACATGGCCTCTTTCACTTCCGGCTCCATAGGAAGCTGTGTCAGCATGAGATTGTCCGATTCTGTTACCAGTCGAGGAATGTGCGAAAGTATAGAAGAGTGATTTTGCGTTGATTCTGGAGCAAATAAATCCGTATAGAAAGAAACTACTGCGGACATAATCTCAGCTGTGTCCGTCAAAATCTGGCCCGCTGCATTACGAATTTTCTGAATCTGCAGATGTGTTCTCTTCCCCTTGACAATGGAATGAAAGTATTGTGTGTTAGCATCGCCTTCCTTAAGCCATTTTATCCGGGCTTTTTGTTTCCAGAATTGTAATTCATAATTCGATGATTGCAAATATTCTGCCTTGGATCTATAATACTCCTCTCTTGTCTCTTCTGTCGGATGCGCATCCCAGGCTGCCTCGACAAGATTAAGTGTAGCCTCTGCATGCTTCAGATTGTTGACAATATTTCCAAAGATGTCCTTATTCCACCGCTGGATATCTCTTTTGAATGAAAACAGTTTTTTATAGAAACCATGCATGCCACCAGTAGTGGGATATGACAACCATGCCTGCTTCATATAAGAATGAAAGTCGGAGTGATGTAGCCAGGCGTCCAAAAACCGAAAGGAACGTCTGCTAGTTGAAACACCGTGTCTACACAATAATAACAAAGGCATGTGGTCCGATGTGACCCTCGGAAAATGCGGTAACTGTATATCGTGAAACACATCATGGAAAGCTGAATTTATAAAAACCCAGTCCAAGCAACGACGTATCCAAGCCCTCTGCCGTCTACCCAAGTAAATCTAGAACCGTGATGTGGTGGCGTCATTAGGGAACATGATTCAATACACTCATTAAAGTCTTGTAATGCTGCGAGAGATGGGGTGGAATGTCCTTTATGATCCTCGATGGTTCGAAAAGTATTAAAATCACCTCCCACCACCCAGGGCAATCGAGATGATTCAGCAAATTCACATAATGAGTGCCAGAGTGGACGACGCTGAAGAGATGTATGCTTCGCATACACAACAGATAAAACAAATGTCCATTGCAGGGAGAGTGACTGCATAGTAAAATGAACCACTTGATCTTGATCCTGAGTAGTAACCAAACGAAATTTAGTATCACGCCAGAAAAACCAAATACGTTCCGATTGTGAAGCATAAGACTGTGAAAAACCAAGTCGTAGGGCAAACCCATCTATTTGTGAAGGTGCATGCTTGGGTTGAATCAAAGCAAGTAAATGTAAACGGTGTTCGTGAATCATTTGTTTTAATCTCGGTAACGGGGCACGCATGCCTCGGACGTTCCATACTAACGCATTCATTGAGTAAGAGAGGAGGTACTTCCCTATACGATGTGCGATGCACTGCGCGTCAAGATTGTGGATGGCGGAAGAGGAGGTAAATCCTTTACGTGTCCTTCGCTTACGACGTGGGACAACTGAGATGAATTCAGTCTCAGCAGCCTGCTCATCTAAGCATGATATCAATATCCCTTCATCCGGCGATGGGGGTATAAGCTGCATCCGCCGTGCCACGTCCGCCGGGACAGTGGGTATATCATCAACATGATCATCAAGCGGCAAATCTGTATCTGAGGAATGACTCGTTTCAACAGGGTTTATTTCGGTTGGAATATGATGGTCCGCAGCATCACAAAACTCTTCAACCAACTGGCCAGGCATTGTATCGGACGGAGGTGGTGCTGCCATATCTTGTTGGTCGTCATGGGCAGAATTTTTAGCAATTACATCAGGATGTGACAAAGGAGGTTCTGTCAGTTTCTTTTTGACCGGGGTCCAGCGTTGCCGTGCTGAACGAGTCGGCTGTGGTGGAGGCGGCGGCGGGGGAGGCGGCGGTGGTGGGGGAACGTTGCCGTTTTCCTTAGGATGGCATGCAGTTGTTGCATGTCCTAGTCTGCGGCATGAAGTGCAGAATAAAGGTAGATCCTCATAGACTACCGATTGTAAGATCAACCTACCCTTTGCCTGCAAATATATTTTCTGGGGTAAATCCTGAGATACGTCGACCTCAACACAGACACGAGGCACTGATGGTCTCAGGCCATCAGCAGTCGCAACATCCAGTTTCAATGGTGTTCCAATCGGTCGGACAACTTCAAATAGGGCTGCACGATGGTGCTGATGAATCGGTAAAGACGGCAATGCAACCCAAACTGGGGCAATGGGGACGTCAACACTAGGATCAAAATCCACTGTCCACTTTGTAATCCTCATATGACATGCAGAGATATGTCAAGAACGACGATAAAAGCATCTCAAATAATCCGCTTCATTGCGGAAATTTAAAAGGATATGAGATTGATCAATCAGTGTAATACGCAAATCCTGATGGAATCCAATTTTTTCAAAAACCTCACGTATAATTTTTAGAGGTGGCCGGCCATACCAGAAAGTGCCAACCAAAGAATACCTGTAGGGCTCAGCCAGTGCATCAATCTCAGCGTCATGAAAAGAAATCATGGGGATTCCTTTATACCGGGAAACCGTTTTCGGCGCAATGGCGATATTGCCTGAAGTGCTAGCGCCGGCGACAACCGCAGCAAACGTAGGTGCGGTTGTCATGATGAAAGCGATGTAATCAGAGATAGACTGGAAAAATGCAAACTTTGGATGCAGAAGTATGAATCGGAGATGGTGAGGGTGATATATTGTGTAAGCGGGTAGAGCAAGCAGAAGGAGGGTGATATATTGTGTATTAATGGCGTTTATATAAGTGTGGGGAGGAGAGTGGAAGACTTTCCTTTCTTCACCTTGTTGCCTTTGTGCCTTTTCCAAATATTGCTTCCTTTAATGAACTACTTAGTTTAATCAACTAAGTACTTCACTTAATGAACTAGTTTAGTTCATTAATGGTGGCACCTGAAAATAGTTCAAACACAACAAATGTTTGCCATTTGATGTAAGCTTTAAAGCTTCATGGCTCGTTAGTACGACAACATTATATATGAACTATATACGGCAACTTTCATGCAACAACATGTTATGTCATAAAATATGTCATGCATTTCTTTGTAACACGTTATTTAAATCATGCATTTTGAAATCACTCAAACCTCTTTTTCTCAACACCCTATCCATAAGCGTGTCAGAAAGGATATGCCTCAGGACTTTATCATGATGACTGATGTGTGACGAACTTGTTTTGGGATTTTAATTGGGACATCTCCTTTTATGTTGTGGATGGATGTAGACGATGTTGGTGTAGACGATGTTGCATGATTATTCGGCATGTTTTATTTAAAGTTTTTATTCTGCCTCTATTTTGCTTACCTGATGATATGTAAGCGGAATAGTCTATATATTTCGTTATGGATGTCGATATGATATAAACCGACGCCTGGTACTCTCCGTAGTGAAGTACGGCGGGCGCACCATATGTGGGCGAACCGGTGCAGGGCGCTACAGATGGTATCAGAGCCCAGGCTCTAGATTCGGGCAGAATATAGAATTAAGCTATGATTTTAGAAATCTAAGCTTGACTTTAGACCTAAATCACGATCCTAGAATAGAGTTGACCTTAGACTAGGATGACTTAGACTGAAAAATTAAGACCTTGACCTAATAATAGAGCCCTAGTCAATGACATTTTATATGTCCTAGAATTTAATTCGTATCGTGTCCTCTTGCATGCCCACTTAAATTCTATTGGATTAAGAATTAACTTATATCGCTTATCTAGATATTTTCACCTTGAATAAAATTCCGACACTCCGTAGTGTAGATGGCATCACGGTTCGGTAAACTGACCTCACCATTGTCACCCCCGGGAAGCAGTGGATTTTACTATCGGCAGCTAGTTAAAGCACAAGTCCCGAAATTTGGCGGGGAGTCTAGCCTGGAGGAAGCAGAGAAATGGTTAAACGAAGTCGAGAGTAACTTTTTATTGGTACAGGTGCTTGATGAGATAAGGGCACAAATTGTCCGGCCATTTCTGATTGGTAAGGCCAGCCAGTGGTGGAGGACGAGTATCCAGCCACTGCCTCGTCCGGTAACTTGGGCAAAATTTCTAGAAGAATTTTGTGAGTTTTTCCTCTCTTCGGACCTGATCGTAAAGAGGATTGAGGAATTTGATGCATTAAGACAAGAGTCGGACACCACTGTCTCGGAGTACGCCCGTTGGTTCACTACATTGGGACGGTATGCTCCCCTGATTATGGAAGGCGGGAAGTACAAGGTGATCAGATTCATGCACGGTTTAAACCCTTAGATTAAGATTCGGCTGGTCAAGGCATATTCAAAGACTTTTGATGAATTATCGGGGGACTGCTATAGAGTGGAACGCGATAATAAGATAATGGAAGAACGAAATAAGAGACTTAATGAGCGTATTAAGAAACAAGGTAGAAGGTGGCAGCCATATTCATATAGGGCTAACAACGAGACAACCAGGAACACCAATCTAGACCGAAGAATGATTGATCCAGGGATCTCTGAAGCATCCAAACCATAAACAGGTACATCGGACTGTCCAATTTAAATATAAAGTACCTATGTTCTACCTTGCTTATTTCCCAAGTATGAATGGTCATAAAGCGATGTGATGAGGAACCTTAAGAAAGATTTCTATATAGTCAGTGGTATGTGGACAAGAAGACAACTAGAGTAGCACAACTAAAGCATGAAGGCTAGAATACGTTACAAAATTTTAGGGTCCTCCACAGTCAAGTAAGTACCTGGATAAATAGAGCTCAACAGGACTACAATAAAGAATAGGTACCCCCTACTTAGGATCGATGATTTATTTGACCAACTTCGGGTAAACAACTAACGAGTTGTATATGGTCCAGAAGACATGTAATTGTTAGTCAGCCTGCATGTTGGTATTCTTTAAGAGTGAATCCATAGAAATGATGTAAGATAATGAAATATGTGGGGGGGAGCGTTACAAGGCCATTTGGAGAGGTCGGATATGACATATATGGTATGATCGGGCGTAGGTCCAGAATTATAAGTGGGGATTATCTAACACACTCTAGCATGATTTAGCGAGATCTTGCATAGCATAATATTTCAAATAATTTTTAAACAATGATACCTTTATTCATTTCATGAAAGTGAAATCACAGATTTTGTGGGGAACGAGGAACATTTGAGATGTTATGAAGGGACATAAGTTATAAAGAAAGAACAATGATTCTAGTTCGATTGTTACGAAAGGGGGGGCATATCAACGAGATGGACGAATTGAGAATACCTGGTGAAGGACTGGGTTCATTGGGCTACGAGGGTACATTATCAGATAAATATACGGGTCATCGTATATGGAAGTTATTCGAATGTGGTTATATACATTATTAATCCTAGAATGAATGTTGTTATCGATACATAGTATCAAGATTAGAGATGCTTAAGATATGAGATGGGTTGTGATAATGTTTTTAGAGAATAAAGGATAAGTCCTGACGTGATTTCTAGTATAGGCTGAACGAAGCAGTTCTAGGAGAACTAAATAGATATTTTATTCTATCTTATTTTGTAGCGCCCCGCACCCCGGCCTAGCCAGAATACGGTGCACCCGCCGTACTTCATTACGGAGAGTACCAGGCGTCGATTCATAATATGTCGTAGTCCATAACAGAATATGTGGACCTTCCTGCTTACGCATAAACAAGTAAGCAAAGCCGAGGCAGAATAAAAACTTTTAAAACAAAGAAGTCTAAACATCCGTCATAAGTCTTACAACATGTTCACAACATGAGAAAATCCGAAAATCAAAGTTCCCAACATAAGTTCATAAAAATTCCATCAAACATAACCATCATGGCAAAAACCCTTAGGTTGTCCTTCATTCGCTCTTCTACGGATAGAGAACCCTAGGCTCATCCTCGATCCACTCGACCCTATTTTCTGCGGGTTCTGGGAGAAAAATATAAGGGGTGAGTGACAACGTCACCAGTAAATAAACCATAAATAATCATGAATTAAATGGAAAGTACACACAAGAACCAAAACCCCAAAATTTCGGTTTTACTACATACCTGATCTTCAATCCATTACCCGTAAGGAAATAAGATCATAACTTAGCAGACATTAAATTATAACGTCATAGCCTAAGTAACATTGCATCAATCATCCGACTAGCTATGAAATGCAGTATGCATGAGTATCCACATGTGATGCATCATGATAAAAATGAGGATAAGTTCTTTCGTTCTTTCTTTCAAAACATCATCGTCAATAAAAACAAGAGAGTGTTCAGATCTATTATATCCGGATCTGAGGCGGTCATGCTCATCCCTTCGAATCTATTATTTCTGGATCCGAAAACGGTCATATCATCAATCACAGTCATCAGGTCTATTCTATCCGGGTCTGTACAGTCATAATCGTCATAATCAGGTCTAATCTCTCCGGGCCTGTACGGTCATAATCATCATAATCAGGTCTATTCTCTCCGGGCCTGAACGGTCATAATCATCAGATCAATTAACCCCGGATCTGGAGCGGGTTAAGCTGGCCAGAAATAAATGGTACCAATGGAAAGCGTTCTTTTCAAAACTGAATCCTTTCTTTAAAAACGCTTTTACATCATTCTTTGTCACAAAATCAGTTCCATAAATCATGTAAATGACGATGATGCAACGTATGACGTGCATTATGCAATTCGTGACCAAATGTGTCACATACATATAGGTACGGTCTTATTCATTAAGCTGGAAAAATTTCCAGAATTAATGTTCTGTTTGCGCGGCTTCAAAACCTCATAATTCGGCCCATTTTCATGATCTCATGACGTACGTATGCGTAAGAGTATCGTGTCTACTTGTCATGAAAATTACGTAACGAGACAAGACGTAAAAAACCTTCAAATCATTAAATTACCAAACAGGGTACTGCTGAATTCAGCAGTGCAATGCCCTTCTTTTACCTTTCTTTTAAGCCCATTAAGTCTCATTTAATTTGGACCAACACCTGGAAAATACTGCAGACATACCAGGAATTATTGTTCATAATCCCAAACAATACAAATAAGTCTAAGCCCACAAGAATAAAGCCTCACAACCAATTCCGTAATTCTGCCCAATTTTCCAGATTAGTAATACCAACTTAACTTCAGTAGTTACCCATTAAAATTATAATTCCAAGCTAATTGATTTATATGGACATGCTCACCTATGTCCTAAGTAATTACCATAAAAATTTCAAAGCATTATAATAACTTTAAAGGAGTCATTTACTCACTTCCCCCAAAACGGGCACATGCTGATTCTGGAGCGGCCAGTTTTACTACAAATTTTATTGTGACCAAACCGTAAGTCTTTTTTCAAAAATTCCAACTCACAGACTTAGTAAACACATAAGGCTAGCATCCTACCAAACATCAGCCCATTTTCATATTTTTAAGGTCCATTTTCGGGTCAATCAACACGTCACTTAAATTCCGTCCAGTCCAGTAATTTCAGCTTGACCAATTTTACTAAAAATTCCATTAAGGACAAACCATAACTTATTTTACCAAAATTCCAACTCTCATATTTACTACATACATAGGGCTAAAGTCATGCCAAAAATTAGCTTAATTGAATACTTCTATGATCCCTTTTTCAGGTCATACAAAACGTCACATGAATCTGTCATGTTCCAGTGATTTTTCCCTTTTGTCACTTTACTTACTAAAAGTGTTCCAACTTAAGTTATTCTTCAAAAATGGCTCACTAACCATCAAACACACTTTTTAACATAAAATTACAGATTCTAATACATTCTAAAGGTCGCGTACAAATCACTTCAAAAACGGTTTTCAAGGTTACACATAGCACACCTTGATCTTGCACATTTTGTACAAAATAAAGTCTATTCACGGCACATCTAATTTGTATGTCCCATACCCCCAAAACAGCCCGTTTCATACACATGCAAGGGCTTATATTTCATTTTCATAATGAACATTTTACACCTAAGTCATAAAACATCCAAGCATACAACTTATATGCATCGTTTACCCCACAAGTCACATTCCTTCACAAGAATATTATTCGCCCCCAACCTCTCCATCCAACCGTCCCCCTTACGTATTAAAGAAGAGAGCTTTACCACATTCATCTTAGACATGCATCATATTCATATTCAAAGGGGCAAAGAATTCATCTTTGAGGAAATCTCATACATGCAAGTCACTTTTCTTAAGGAATCCAAAATTTTCATGCTTCAAGCTCAACATTTTCCATCTAAGATTAAATCTTAGTAATAGATAGACATTCAAGCATATACTTTCACACACAAGTCAAGAATATTTATAGTGTACTTGCCTCTTCAAGCTCAAACCTTTCCTTAGCTTGGAATTTGGATGAAATAAAGTGAAGCCTCCCTCCTCTTCAACATATACCCCATGGTTTTGGAGGAGGAAAAAGAACAAATATTAGTTATTATCTTAAGTGAAAGATAGAGCTAAATGGAGGCTAGATTGGCTTACCAAGGTGAGGCTTGAATGGTGTTCAAACCTCTAAGAAGCTAGTACCACTTAAGAGCTTGAAAAGCTTGAATCTAGTGACCATGGGGGTCACGGTTTTTGAGCAAGAAAAAGTAGCAATGTGAACTTCACTCTATGAATTATGTAATTTAACTAAGAAGCGAGACATTCCATTTACCTAGAGGATTCTTGAGGCTTGAAGATTTTGGTCTTCCTTGGCTCAAGTTGGCTGTGTGAGGTGGTGAAAAAGTCTTTGTCCCTTTTGCTCTTTGTGAATTCTTGAGGTTTGAGATTAAGAGTGTTCTAGAGTTCTTGGAGAGAAATTTTCTTCAATAGGCAAAGTGTTTTTAGCTGTTGGGAGCAAGAGAGAAGAAGGAGGTTACCTTTGCATGGTTAGGCTAATTAGTGTTAATTAACTTGAATTACTTTAGCCAACTAAGGTTACTTTATTGCTAACTTGAGTTACTTTATCCAACTAGGGTTACTTTAATGCTAACTTGAGTTACTTTAGCGTTGTGGTTAACATAAAGTAACCATGGTAAAGTTTGAAATGCATCTTTGTTACTCCATAGAGGGATCCGGCGGTTTAAGGGCATTTAGTAGCCTTTACCATGCTTGAGTTACTTTTCAAGTGTGTTTAATGGAAAGCTATTTGGTAGTTTCCCCCTTTTTCTTAATTAATTTCCTTTTTCTTGATTTTTTTCCTAATTAAAATGTAATTAAGAAAATCATGAATCCTCTTGGACTCATGGGGCCGAATTTTAGTGAGGGTTGGGGAAAAATTGCCCCATTACTTAAAACTTCTAATTTCTATTTGGGCTTGTTTTAAGAAGGCCCTTAAGATTAGCCTTCTTATAATTTTGAAACACTTCTAAGGCCCTTTTTAAGTCTTGTGGCCAAAATCTCTTAGTTCCTTGGGGTGAGTTGGCCATTTCACATGGTCCATAACTCATGCTTTAATGATTATATAATATTTGCTTTATCAAAATTTAATAAAAGAAGCAATAATAAAACTTAGTAATGATGTACTTGAAGGATGCAACTTTCATTAATTCACTTGTACGATGTTCAAGTATGATATGATTTTCCGTTGGGTAAAACATATGTATTAGAAGGCGAAGACAAAGAATCAAAGACCCACTAGATTGTTGCAAACCCTCTTAGTTCCGAGTGGAAATGAAATCACGTCCCTATAGATTTTACGACCAACCTACCAAGGGCAAAGAATGGACAGGATGCCAGTAGGGCCATCGTAGTTTGTTTGATGAAATCCGCCCATTCCATTGCCTATTACAAAGCATTGTATGGGAGAGGAAGTAGCCAAGATAGGGGCAGAGTTTAGGGTTAACGAAAAACGACGACCATGGAAATTTCCGACAGGTAAGAAAATGATTCTTAAAAACACCACTAATGAAACCACTTGAGGGACATAAGGAAACATGAAAGCTTATACCACATTTTTTTCCAGTTTCGAGGACGAAACTTATAGTAAGGGGGGAGGATGTTGTACCTCACCAAAAATCGTACTGTATCTGAGACTAGTATGAAATGACGCAGTGGAACGTTATTTCTGCTATAAACATTTTACTAAGCTTTATCAACGTTTCTTTAAATATTGTAGAAAATAGTATAAAACCCCAAGTATGAATTATGAAGTATGCGGATCGACAATTTAACCATCCAGTGTTTTTAGAATTTTCGGCCACGAGGGTTTTAGAAACTCTAAGACATTTGAATCCTTAAAAGATAACTAACTTATAATAGCTTCTTAAAAAGGAAGTCTAAAAGGTTACACATGGAATCAAGGGCTCCACTAAATGTGTCTCAAGAGTTAAGGAAAAAAGTTCCCAAACTATTTCCTTAAGGCCGCCAGATACTACATAGGGCACACATGAGACCATTTTAAATTAAATGCCCAACTAGTCACTTCACTTGTCTCTCAAAGAAATTCTAAAAGGATCTCCTACGAGTAGTAATTTATGAGGCTGGATCCTTCAGGTACATTTTATTAAGTCTTATTACGACTGCTTCAATTATTTTTCCTTAAGGTAAATTCTATAAAGAAATGGAAATAGCATGTTTCATGAAGTATGTGAGATGATAGCATTACCCTCCCAAGATTTTTCATAAATCTCGGCCATAAGGGTCTTGAAGATACCATAATAGAGTTTCCTCTTACAAGCCAACTAACCCTTAGTAGTCTTAGTAAAGCAAGCATGAAAAGTTCATACTAGCATTTAGTATCACACTAAATGGGATTAAAATGGTAAAAAGGGGGAAGTGTTACTTTCTCTCCATTAAGCCGCCGAGTAAAAGGGGGTAATTAGGAGGCTACCTTTTTGTTAAAAAGACCTACTACTAACTTTAATTGCTTACTAAAGCAATATTATAAAGTAGTTATTCATGAAGTAGCCATATGAGGATATTATTCTAAGAATGGGTAACTCACATAAACCGTGGGTTAAAAGGAATGGAGAAATAATGGGACCAACTTTACCATTTAACTCTTGTCCAACAAATTAGTAAATATCATTAAACACCCTCAAAAAGCAACTAAAGCACGAGGGGGCATGTTTAACCACCGTTGGTGGAACCCATGGGTAGTCCATGGTAACTCCTTAACCCACCATAGTAAATTTCTAAAAAGTAACTTAAAGAATAAGAAGGGATAAAGAAATTAAGGAGTAAATGATCTTGGGGATAAACCCCTCAGCCGCTGGCTACTTCCTTGGGTGAGCCAAACGGACTTCATCACTAACTTAAGTTACTTTTGGTCTAATGACTTTAATTTTGTGAAAAGTATATTTACATGATATATTTATACATATATGCGTAGTATTGGAAATATATACATAGATATATATGGTATATATGTGTATTTCGGCCTATGGTGTATTAGTGGCCTAAAAGACCTTAGTTTCATGAAAAGTGTATTTAAAGGATAATAGCTTGAAAACACACTTTAAGAACGCATATATCTATAGTATATAAATTAAGATATGAAAATGGTTAAGCTATGTTAATAAATAAAATGCAATAAATTGAATTCATATATGTATAAATACGCACACTTATAATTTCGGTCATGAGGCCTTTTTGAGCTTATAATGGCTTTAAGATTCCTCATGTACCCTAAAAAGTAGCTCATGGTTAAGCTTTAAGTGAGCTCCATTATGATGTTCATGCACATGAAAAGTCCCTCTTCCTTCATGATGAAACCGCCGGCCACTCCCCCTAACCAAGAAGCTTCTTCCTTCTTCTTTTAATAAAGAGCCTCTTAATCCATCTTTAACCTACTAACTATCCAAGAAATTACCAAATAGCAAGAGTCTTTCCCTCTCTTTTTCCTCAAAGCACACGGCCAACTTGAACCAAGGAGGTCCAAGAACCATCTTCAAGACCAAGTCTTGCCTAGGTAAGATACATCTTAAACCACTTAAGTGAATTCTATACCACACGTAGTGAATCTCACAAGATACCCTCTTTTCTTGTGAAAACCGTGACCTCCAAGAGGTCACTAGGTGAAGATTTTCAAAGTATTAAGAGAGATTAGCTTCTTGGTGGGTTAGAATCATCTCAACCTCCATTCAAGATTCAATTTGGTAAGACTATCTAGCCTCAAACTAAGTGTATTATGTGTTTAAATAGTGGATAACAAATATTTCTACCTCTAAAACCGTGTATGATAGAAAGGGGTGGAAGGAAGCATTACCTTGTTTCAACAAGTCTCAAGAAAGATCTAAGATCAAAAAAGGCAAGTACACTATAAATACTCTTGACTTGTGTGTGAAAGTATATTCTTGAATATCTAGCTATCATTAAGATTTTTAATCTTAGATGGAGAATATTAAGCTCGATGCATGGAAGTTTAGTGTTCCTTAAGAATGGTTATTTGCATGTGTGAAATTCCCCCAAAGATGAGTTCTTTGCCTCCTTCGAATGTGAATATGTTGCATATCTATGATAAATGGGGTAAAGTTTCTCTTCCTCACCATGTAAAAGGGACGGTGGGGGAAGGGGGTATGGTTGAACAATATTTCGTGAGAAAGAATATGTTTTGGGAGGTGAAAGATACATGGAAATTGTATGTTCGAATGTTTTATTGCCTAGATGTGTTATGTTCATTAGGAAAATGAAATATAGGACCTTTTCATGTATAAGAACGGGCTGTTTGGGGGGTTAGGTAGTACCTAGGTTAGTTATGCCAAAGGTAGACTTTATTATGTACAAAATGTGCTATGTCAAATTGTGCTATGTGTTATCTTCAAAACCGTTATTGAAGTGGTTGTATGTAGCTTTTAGAATATATTAGAACCTGTAATGTGTATGTTAAAAAGTGTATTTTATGGTTAGCAAGCTATTTTAGAAGAATAAGTATAGTTAGTACTCATTTAGCAAGAAAAGTGACAAACAGGAAAATTACTGGAACAGGCCAGATTCATGTGACGTGTTGTAAGACTCGAATATAGACCATAGAAATGTGCAAATGGGCTAATTCTTGGTAGGATGATAGTTTTGTGTGTTTATTAAATCTGCGAGTTGGAATTTTAGAAAAAGGACTTGTGGTTTATTTATAATAAAATTTTTAGTGAAGGCTGGTCATTCCAGATTCTGCATGTACCTATCTTTAGAAAAATAATTAGATAACCACCTTAAACCCGTTGGATTGCTCTGGAATTTTTATGGTAAACAATTAAGACATAGATGAACATACCCATGTAAATAAATCCACTTGTAACCACCATTTTAAGGGTTAACAACCGAGTTGAAGTTAACGGTACAAAACTGGAAAACATGACAGAATTACGGCAAGAGTTGTGAGGCCTTATTATTATGAATTTGGACTCATATGGGTTATTGGGCTTATGAATATTACTTCTTCGTAAGTCCCTTATGTTTTCTAGGTATTGGCCCAAAATAAATAAGTTTTTGGGCTTTAAAGCAAGTTAAAAACTAGGCACTGCGCTGCTGAATCCAGCAGTACCCTGTTTTGGTAATTTAATGATTTGAGTGTTCTATATGTCCTGAAACGTTACGAAATTTTTACGCCGTGTAGATAAGGCTCTGTTATGCACACATATGTCATGAGATCATGAAAATAGGCAAAAATTACGAGGTTTGAGGCCGCATAAACAGAACGTTAAATTCTGGAAATTTTTCCAATTTACGAAATAAGACATGATGAGTATTATGTGATGCATCTAGCCATGAGTTCCTTGTTGCACGTCATGCATTACATCATCATCCTTTGCATGATTTATGACACCGATTTTATGACAAAGAGCAATGAAAAAGCGCTTTCAAAGAAAAGATTTCAGTTTCGAAAAGAACGATTTCCATTGGTACCATTAATTCTGGCCAGCATAACCCGATACAGATCCGCGGTTAATTGATCTGTCGATGATATTTCCGTACAGGCCCGGAGAGAATAGACCTGATAATGATGATTTATGACCGTACATGCCCGGAGAGAATAGACCTGATGACGATGATTGATGGTATGACCGTTTTCAGATCCGGACATAATAGATCTGAAGAGAATGTTATGACCGTCTCAGATCCGGATATAATAGATCTGAATACTCACTCCTCTCATTTTATTTACGATGATGTGTTGAAAGAAAGAATGAAAGAACTTGTCCTCATTTTTATCATGATGCATCACATGTGCATACTCATACATGCTGCATTTCATGGCTAGTCGAATGATTGACGCACTGTTACTTAGGCTTCGACGTTATGATTTGATATCTCCTAAGCTAGGATCTAATAGGATTTCTTATCTCTTAAGTTATGATCCTATGTCCTTACGAAGGATGAAGTGAAAGTCAGGTATGTACAAATCCAAACTTTTTGGGGTTTTGGTTCTTGTGTGTGCTTTCCATTTAATTCATGATTATTTATGGTTTACTTGCTGGTGACATTGTCACTCACCCTATTATTTTTCCTCCTAGAGCCTGCAGGAAATAGGGTCGAGTGGATCGAGGACGAGCCTAGGGTTCCCTATCCATAAGCGTGTGAGAAAGGATATGCCTCAGGACTTTATCATGATGACTGATATGTGACGAACTTGTTTTGGGATTTTAATTTGGACATCTCCTTTTATATTGTGGACGGATGTAGACGATGTTGATGTAGACGATGTTGCATGATTATTCGGCATGTTTTATTTAAAGTTTTTATTCTGCCTCTATTTTGCTTACCTGATGACGTGTAAGCGGAATAGTCCAAATATTTCGTTATGGATGTCGATATGATATGAACCGACGCCTGGTACTCTCCGTAGTAAAGTACGACGGGCGCACTGTACGCGGGCGAGCCGGTGCGGGGCGCTACAGTATCCTTCATTTTCTGAATGTATATGATGTGATTTGATTCCCTTTCTTTTTTTCCCTTTTCTTTTCTTTTTTTTTCAAATTGCTAATAAGTCAATTTCTTCTTCAATTTCAGGAGTATCCGATGCTGTAGAGGATTTGGATGATTGCATGTATGGAGCAAAATGCTCTATTATTTGTTCCATTTCCTCTTGATTTTTGGCGGATGCCAACTGGGCCTGCATCCTCTGCTTCATTATTAAGAAATTTTCATCTCCTGGTCCGAGTAATGTCACAGGAGTCTTCATTTTTGCGTTCCAAAAAGTGATCTGTTCCATTGCCTTAGAGGGATTGAGACTATTTTGTATATTGAAGGCCGTCCACCATTTTATATAAAATTCTCTCTTTATTAGCGGAATCATATTTGGAGTATATTCAATCCGCTTGCATAACCCATGGTAGATAGAACTTCATATGAAATATAAGAAGCTTGGAGAAATATTTTTCTTCTTCGGTAGGGTTATAGTGTTTTGAGAAAATATCGAAGATGTCTTCACTGTATCTTGCCCGATGAAATATTCCGCACAGGATCCAAAATGTTCCCACCAACTATTGAACCACAACAGGATATGTTTCGTTGTGATCTTTTTGGTATCAAAATATATTAACCATGTATGTGAACATCTGGAATTCTGGATATAAAATGTATTAAACCAGGCCTGCTGGTAATCCAGTAATTGAAATCAGTTGCAAAGAACGATGCCGTCGAATATTGTTTGGGGAAACCAATTTTTTCTGTCAAGGACCCATATTCTTTGATCCATTCATCAGGTGAAATTATATATAATATTCTGAAGCTTGAATAAGCAAATTCATTTTGATTTTCTTTTGAAAAACTGTGTTTTATTTCAACAGATTTGGTCATAAGTAATATAGTTTGATAATAATCTATTATTTTTATCGAATCCCTTGATTTTATAATAAAAGTTTTTACCAAAATAATTTTGCAAAACAATCATAGGATCCTTGTGGAAAAAGGAATGTTCTATTATAGTAATATATTGAAAAAATTGATTTTTAAAGAAATTATTTTTCTGTACTACTTCCTTATAAGTAGGAAAAGTAGTAGTTTGTATTTGACTGGTACTAGGAGAAAATATTTTTTGAGAAACCGGTTTTTTCTCTACTACCGTAGAGGTTTGTTTTTGAAAAATATTGAGTTGATATTTCTCGAACCAATCTTGAAAATCTTCACTTTGAGACAAATTCTCAAGCATTGAGAAGGTATTTGGGATATTTGGGTTATTTAGAGAGGGAGATATTTCTGACTTGGGACTTATTTGGGTTATAGGGGTAGCTGGTATTTGATTTTGGAGACTTGCAGTTTCTTCTTCCTCGACGTTGTCGACCCATGTTTTGCGGGATTGTGGAGTAGCTTGAAGTTTTCCTTTATCCTTGGTTTTTCTGGGCATCATGTCTGTTTTTGGAGAAATTCTCGTGTCAGAAAATCTGGGACAAAATTTGTATCTCCTTTAATAAGTTCAATATCAAAATCATATATACTTAATAATGCTTGCTATTTGGCAAAAATCTATTTTGAAGCTAGGTTTTTTATGTCTTTTTGTAAAACTTCTTTTGCAAACTTGCAGTCTATACGTAAAAGAAATTTTTGATTTTGCAAATCACTTTGAAATTTTTGAATGCATAACACAATGCTCAATATTTCTTTTTTAATCGTAGAATATGATTTTTGTGTGTCATTCTAATGACCAGAAGTATACTGAACTATTGATTCTTTTCCGTTATATAGTTGCTTTAGAATTCCTCCATATCCTATATCAGAAGCATCAGTTTCGCTATTTTTGGTAGATTAGGATCTGCAATATATAAACAAGGTATTTCTGACACAAGCTCCTTGATTTTCTTAACGACTGAAGTATGTTCTTCAGTCCATTGAGGAGGATGTTTCTTAAGTCTATTATGCAATGGTTTTGAGAGTTTCATTATATTAGGGATAAAGTCAACAACATAATTTAGTGATCCAAGAAATCTTTGTAATTGATTTTTGTCTAATATCTTATCTGGAAATTTTGAAGCAAATATTAAAGATCGTTCTATTGGTAAAATCGTCCCTTGGTGTAGATAGTGACCTAGAAATCTTATTTTTGTTTGGAACAAGGATATTTTTGTTTTTGATAATACAAGTCCATTTTTCTTGACTACATAGAATTTTTTTTTTATATTTTTAAAATGTTCTTCGATGGATCTTGAGAATATTAATACATCATCTATATAGACAATACAAAAATTTGAGTAGTCCATAAATATGTTATTCATTATTCTTTGGTATTCTGATGGGGCATTTTTAGACCAAATGGAAAATGCTGTTTTATATCGATCTTTCTCCGATATCTGTATTTGCCAAAAACCCGATTTCGTATCAAAATTTTAATATATAAATGCGGAATGTAGTTTTGATAGCAGGTCTTTTTTATTTGGTGTTGGATATCTTATCCATTTTAAAGCTTTGTTTAAAGGTTTATAGTTAATTGCTAGCCTTGGTGATCCTCTTTCTATGTCAGAACTTTTATTTACATAAAATGCTACACAACTCCATGGGGATCTAGACTTTTGGATGAGACCTTTCTTTTCTAATTCTTGTATTTCTTTTCAGCAATGTTGTTCTAATTCAGCATTCATTTGAATTGGTCTAATCTTTGTTGGTATATTTTCTTCATTGAATTCTGGTGTATATGGTAAGTCAAAAATATGTTGTTTTCTTGACCAGAATGCGTTTGGTAATTCTGAGCAAAGTTCTTCTTCAAGTAATTTTTGTAGATGATGTATTTTTTTATAACTGGATTTTCTAAGGATTTTTGTATTTTAGCTATAGATACTGTATCTTTAAGATTTTGTAAATGAAAATTTTTACTTTGAATAATTGTAATAATTTGTTCATTATGTATTGAACATGCCTTAATTAAATCTGGATTTTTTGTTTTAGGTTTTTCTAAAAACTCAAATCTAAGTCTTTTATTTTGTAGTTTAAAAGTAATAAATTTATTGTCTACATTATATGGTGTTATTAGATTCATAAATGGAGTTCCTAAGATAACACCATGATGAATATAATCAACAACCAAAAATTCTATTTTAATAGAGGTATTTGAATTTATAACAGATGCTTCAGTTTTATATTCAACTTTAAGCTTAGAATTATTTGCTGCTAAAAGTCTAGTTGTTGTGGGTTCTCTATAGCAACTAGGAACCAGGTTGGTTTTAATGTAATTTAGATCGGCTCCTGTATCAAACAGAGCAATTGTATCTATATCATAAGAATTTGAGAATTTAATTTTGATTCGTATCAAATATTTTCTAGAAGTTATTTCTCGTAGTGCAAATAAAAAATCAGATGGTATGTTTGTAAGATTTTCTATTATGTTTGTTTCTTCGTTTGGAATATTTGGATCTAATTTTGTGTCTGATTCTTCTGTTATCTTTTTTGAAAGAATTTTTATAACTTATGAGTCTTGTTTTTGTCTATCTTTGAGTTCTTTTAACTCAATTTTTACTTCTTTTATTTCCTTTTGAAGTTCTGGTATAGATACATTTTGATTTTTTATTTGCTTATGTTTGTGTAATATTTTTGTGAGATCATAATGGCTTGAAGCTATATTTGTTAGTAATTGAGGTTTTTGTACATCTTTTTCTTTAGAAGTTTTATCTATAAATTTGTCGAGAAGTTTTCTTTGTGTTGTAGGATCTTCTATATATTTTAATATATCTAATATTGTTTCTTGATCTTTTGTTAAAACAGATATTATTTTATCATTATCAGAAGATTCTGAAGAGATGTTAATTTCATCAACCTACAGAGTTTCTTCAGATTCAAAGGATGATTGAGATGTTTCAGATTCAGATGAATCTATTAGAAGATTAGAAATTTTATCAAGAATTGATTCATCTAGATCTAGTTCTTGTAACTTTGCATTAAATCTACAGTAATTTGCAATATGTCCTTTTTTATGACATTTGTAACACTTAATATTTTTGAAATCTTTCGTATTGGTATTTTTCTTATAGTTGTTCATTTTCCTATAAGGCTTTTTGTATAGTTTTTGTTTTTATTTTTATAATAGGTAGGTGTTTGAAATTTTCTAAAATTTCTATTGTATGTATTCTTCTTATTGTATCTATTTTGGTATGGGGATCGCTTTTCATATTTTTTAGAACAATGTCCGTTACATTCTTTTTTATAAAATTGATCAGGCTCATTATCAAATTGCTTACAAAAAGTACCTAATTCGGATTTGCTTTGTCTTAACTATTTTTAAGACTACTTTGTAATTTTGTATCTTGACAGATTCTTAAACCTTCCTTTTGTATTATACTTATCAGTTCTCCATAAGTATAGGCTGAATATGGGATACTTTGTTGTCCTGACATATCTCTTATTTTATTTCTAACTTTTTCTCCTAATAAATTAGGGAGGCCTGCAAGGAATTTTTCTTTCCAAAATGGTTGGTTTGAGTATTCCCTAAACATTACTCTAGTCAGGAAAGTGTTTTTATACCACTGGAAATCACTTAATTTTCTACATTTTAGATTTGATAGTAATTCAGCGTTTTTATCTTTGATATGTGAAGGATCAAGATACCCACGAGTTTGATAGATGCTAGCAAAAGAAGTAGAATAGAAAAATGCAGATGTAAATGCAGAAGAAGCTAGATATATATAAAAACAATATAAACAAAAATAAAAAATTCTTGGGAGTGATTAAACTCCCACAGAATGACAGTAAACAACAAAATATTAAAAGGGAATAAGGAAATAGGATTGGGCAGAACTAATTCCAGCCATTATGAACATAAAATAAAAAGAGAATAGGAAATAGGATTAGGCGGAACTAATTCCAGCCATTACGAACATAAAATAAAAAAGGAGAATGGAATAGGATTAGGCGGTGTATAACCGTCCAATATATATATATTTAACGAAAATTAAGAACTTGGAAGAACATAAATTTAAAAGAATCAAATCATACCATATATTTCTTCAAAAGTATTGGAGATGCAAATATTGAAGGACTGCAGGGATTCTTGAGAGGAATCAGTGGTTATATGAGTATTCTAGTGAGAGGAATGGATAAGGAGATCTAAGATAAGATCTGAGAGGTGTTGGAAGCGAGAGAGTTTTCTATCTGAGGGAATGAAAACTTATGTTCTTCTCTGTCCATTGCCCTCTCTTTTATAGAGTGGTGTAATCATTTTCTCTTTCTTTTTTTCTTTTTTTTAAGTATGGAAAAATACAAAAAGTAACTATTACAAATTGTCTTCATCTTCATCTTTTGTGTTCGTCTTGCTATTCTCTGAATATGAATATCGTATGATCATTTTTTACGTCGTCTTCTTCGGTCTTGGTGTCTTCATATTTGGTCTTGGTGTCTTCCTTATTGTCCATGATGCTTGGAAGTCTTCATTGGTGATATATGTTATTGTTTCTGTAATCTTGATTTTGGTAGATCTTCACTATTTGATTATGCCGTTGATGATATTGTCCTTTATTGCTGTAACAATGCCCATTGGTAATCTTTTCCTTCATTAGTTATATCGTCCTTCATTTGATGAATGTATCCTTCATTTGCTGAATGTATATGATGTGATTTGATTCCCTTTCTTTTTTTTCTTTTTTTTTTCAAATTTCTAATAAGTCAATTTCTTCTTCAATTTCAGGAGTATCCGATGCTGTAGAGGATTTGGATGATTGCATGTATGGAGCAAAACACTCTATTATTTGTTCCATTTCCTCTTGATTTTGGGTGGATGCCAACTGGGCCTACATCCTATGCTTTATTATTAAGAAGTTTTCATCTCCCGGTCCGAGTAATGGCACAGGAGTCTTCATTTTTGCATTCCAAAAAGTGATCTGTTCCATTGCCTTGGAGGGATTGAGACTATTTGGTATATCGAAGGCCGTCCACCATTTTATATAAAATTCTCTATTTATTAGGAGAATCATATTTGGAGTATATTCAATCCGCCATTGCATAACCCATGGTAGATAGAACTTCATATGAAATATAAGAAGCTTGGATAAATATTTTTCTTCTTCGGTAGAGTTATAGTGTTTTGAGAAAATATCAAAGATGTCTTCACTGTATCTTGTCCGATGAAATATTCCGCACAGGATCTAAAATGTTCCCACCAACTATTGAACCACAACGGGATATGTTTCGTTGTGATCTGTTTGGTATCAAAATATATTAACCATGTATGTGAACAACTGGAATTCTGGATATAAAATGTATTAAACCAGGCCTGCTGGTAATCCCAGTAATTGAAATCGGTTGCAAAGAACGATGACGTAGAATATTGTTTGGGGAAACCAATTTTTTCTTTCAAGGACCCATATTCTTTGATCCATTCATCAGGTGAAATTATATATAATATTCTGAAGCTTGAATAAGCAAATTCATTTTGATTTTCTTTTGAAAACTTTGTTTTATTTCAACAGATTTGGTCATAAGTAATATAGTTTGATAATAATCTATTGTTTTTGTTGAATCCCATGATTTATAATAAAAGTTTTTACCAAAAATAATTTTACAAAACTATCATAGGATCCTTGTGGAAAAAGGAATGTTCTATTGTAGTAATATATTGAAAAAATGGGTTTTTAATGAAATTATTTTTCTGTACTGCTTTCTTATAAGTAGGAAAAGTAGTAGTTTGTATTTGACTGGTACTAGGAGAAAATATTTTTTGAGAAACCGGTCTTTTTCTACTACTGTAGAGGTTTGTTTTTGAAAAATTGAGTTGATATTTCTCGAACCAATCTTGAAATTCTACAATTTGAGAAAAATTCTCAAGCATTGAGAAGGTATTTGGGATATTTGGGTTATTTAGAGAGGGAGATATTTTTGACTTGGGACTTATTTGGGTTATAGGGGTAGCTGGTATTGGATTTTGGAGACTTGCAGTTTCTTCTTCCTCGACCTTGTCGGCCCATGTTTTACGGGATTGTGGTGTTGTACCCAACAAAAAATCATATCGTACTTGAACATCGTTCAAGTGAATTAATGAAAGTTGCATCCTTCAAGTACATCATTACTAAGTTTTATTATTGCTTCTTTTATTAAATTTTGATAAAGCGAATATTATATAATCATTCAAGCATGAGTTATGGACCATGTGAAATGGCCAACTCACCCCAAGTGTAGGATCTGCAAGGCACCACTAGAAGGGGGGTTGAATAGTTGGTGTGGAAAATGTGGTTTTCAAAATAGTTTTAAACTATGAATTCAACTTCTGAAAACAGTTTCTCTTTTCAGGACCAGTTTTAAAACGTTTTGAAAACTAGGTTGGAGAGAGTATCTCCTAAAAATTTCAGATTTAAATTCAACCTCTAAACCTTTGAAAATTTGTTGGTTGTCAGATTGCGCAAATTTGCCAGAAACGGTAGACTGATTTGAAAAATTAATTCCTATTTGTACGTAACTCCAAATGCTCTGAAAATTTAAAGTCTAACCCTTTATTAGTTTTATTTAAATTGGTTGAAACAGTTTTGAAAAATTCTTTTGGGAAGTTAGTCAAATACGATCAAAGTCTCAATCTTTGCAAGCCTGAAAATCAGACTGCACTAGTCTCAGAACTTTGGACGTTTGGATGACTTATACTTGTCAAAAAGGGTTGAAACTTGTGCCAAATTAACCTTAAGACGTGTGGCTATGATTCTGAATAGTTTCGTAATTTTTGAAATTCGTTTACTATTTTTACGAACGTGATCAAAAATGATAAACAGTGCTGAAGCTGAAAGTAAGTGCTGAAAGTAAATGACACCAAGAATTTTATACTGGTTCGGTTATAAACGACCTACTCCAGTCTTCGAGGACACCTTCATCGGTTAGCACTAATCAAACAACACAAAGAACACCTTACCACAGGGTTGATGGAGTTACACACCAACTCCAACCCTTTACAGACCTTGTACGATAATACGATTGTCATGAACACCACCACCTTGCAAGTGCAAGATTGATCGCACCTTGATCAATCTTTTACAACAATAAAGAGACTATAGGGTGGTATGTAAGAAGCCTATTCAAGATGTATGAATATGAATACAATAGGCTTTTAGAGACAAGAGATAAAGAAAATGCAGAAGAGATAAAAGACTCTTTTTGCACTTTTGAACTTGTGAGGCTTGTCTTTCTTTTGTTTGCTCTTCTTCTCTCCCTTTTAATCAACATTGGCCGCCCCCTATGTCACTCTTTCCTCTCTTGAAAATTATCTTCTAAGTCCTTGGAAGAGTGTATTGCATCATTGTGACATGTCTTTGCTTACTTGGCATCTCTTCATTGGATGATCATTAATCTCTTGCTTACTTGGCACTCATTGATTGGATGAATGTTGTCATCACTTGATGACTAGATAAATCTGAAATTAAACCTTAAAAACATGTGTCAATTAACCATTAAATCATTTCCATAAAGCATATAATCATCCACATAATTAGCAAGACAATTTTCTCACCCCTACCATGCAAAAAATCAGCCATACCACCTTTTGCACATGCTGAAATTTCAGCATGTGTAACATTTACATTTCATTCAAAATATTGCCAAGTTTACTTTGATTTAATCCTTGAAATTAAAGAAGAATTCAATCACCATTTAGTACACAATATTTTCATCAATTTTGGAATAAAAATTGATCACCAATAGTGCCTCGAAATCGGCCAACATACATTACGCACATGCTGAAATTTTCAGCATGAGTGATATTTGAAAACATCACTTTATTTATTTCCATAGAATATTCAAAACATTTCCATACATCTCTCAATCAATCCACATGATTCAAGAAAACAAAATATGGCTCATTAAGGGGACAAAAATCGGTCAGCCTAGTCTACACATGCTGAATTTTCAGCATGTGTCACAAATGTGACAAAGTTTGAAATGTTACCTTGTATAGCTCCTTTCTTTTTGTCACCAACATTGTATGCTTCATTCTTTGACCAATCAAGTTGCCAACAAGGCTCCACATATGCTCCAACATGGCTGTTATAGGCGTTTGAAATGACTTGTGCATGTGCTGAATTTTATTTTTGCATACTTTGTAAAATAGTGCACATTTAATTATACACACATGGTATATTCCAATCAGCCCTTAATTTAATTTTATAGAATATTTTGAGATGTATGAAATATGTAAAAAGTGTCTAGATACATGTTATATGACATGCCAAAAATGTTCCATGTGTCGTGTACGTAGAAAACCGAATTTTCGACGTTTATCGATTACCCGATTTTTTTCTAATTACATTCCAACTTTTTGCACATGTTATATATATTATGTTACACATAACATACATAAATTAAACTTTAATATTCAGCTCACAAGGCTGATTAAAGTGGCGCCTAAGCATGTGACAAAATTGAAATTGGAATCTCCACAATTTGGCCTTAATTGAGGGTGATTTGTGTGTGCCAACATGGAATGATTTTATGGCTGCACATACCATGTAAGCCACGAAATTTGTGGCCATTTTTTAAGTGTAGGGGCTGGCCATCTATTTATGGCAAGTACGTGACATGTTGGCGAAGTTTCGGTATTCGTCCGATACGACAATTTTCGGTTTAGAACCTTTTAACATGTCGTATTAAATTTGTCATCACCATGACTTATATCATACGATATAAGACCTGAATATACTCATAAATATTAATTAAGTATAGTGATGTGACGTTAACATAAGTACGTAAAATGTATAACGTGTCGGTAGTACGTTGGAATATATGTGTGTGCCTTTTTAAAAATATCTGAATATATATAAATATAAATATATATATATAAATATATATATAAAAATATATATATATATATATATATACATATGCTTTGTACACGCTGGGTTATAAGTCTCGTTTTGAAGAGCAATAAATCCTGTATGCGTCAAAGTGTTTGTAGCCAAAGATCCAAACAAGTATAAAAGAAAGCATATATAAAAATGGAAGATATGTTCGAAGGATCTGCTTCGTGCAGCTCGGTAACATGTGCAAATAAGAATAAAATTGTCAACACTGAAGAAATAATAATAGAGAATTTTGACAAAGCAGTAAATAACTGGGTCATTCCAAAGATCAAGAAAAATGAAATATATGAGTCTTCAATATTCAATATGTTAAAATCAGATTATATAATTAAAACAGAGGAAAGAGATATTCCACTCTCTAAACCGTTTGAAACAATACAACTTTTATCTTATAAATCACTTGAAAAACATAAAAAGAAAGGATATCAATATTTACATGTTGGTTTAATACAAGTGGGTATCAAACCTTTAACAAGAGAAGGTTTAGATACATCAATATTAGTAGTCTTACGAGATATAAGACATAATAATTTTGAACAATCACTTCTTAGTTCTGTAGAGTCTAGTCTATGTACAGGACCAATCTCTTTTGATTGTTATCCTAATTTTTCATGTTCTTTGAAAGATACACAAATATTGAAAACTTTAGTACTTCAAATCAAAACACATGGATATGATATGTTGCCAGGATCAATTCCATTGGCTTTAATATATCGGATTCATTACAAGGTAATGAGTTCCATGTTTATTGGTCCAAAACCAAAACACTCTTTAAAAAGAGGAGAAACAATGATTTTACATACAGATCTTACCAGATCTAATGCTGTAATTTCAAGATCTATAAAATGGAAGGATGTAAATCTTCCAGATGAATGGGTTTTGGAAGGAGCAGTTAAAGCTACAAATAAAATATATGAACCAAATACTGAGATCAACAAAATAAGACAATTAAATGATGGATCAGTTAAACTGAGTTTTGCTAGAAGTTTCTCCGCTAGAGAAAGAGATAATGCATCTATTTCTAGCACAATAAATTTAGGAAGATTTTCACAGATACCATCTGTGATAGATGTTCCTTACCAAAAACAAAGATTATTTTCAAAATCAGATGTTGAATATGCAACCTCTTCATTTAGAAAAGCTGATTATTCTACGGAAATTCCTAGACCAGTTTATTCTAAAAAAGAGTATTATTCTAAATCTGATATTAATGCACCCAGTACATCACAAAATATCTACAATAAATCAGACTTTAGTGAACCTAATAGTCCAACACAATCAGCAATAACAGATAATATTGCAAATGAATTAAATGTTATAGAAAAAGAATTTGAGGTAAATAAAATTATATTACACAATGATTTTTATAGCCAGGAAAATACTAGTAAAAGAGAATGGTTTTTTAAACATTATTATAATATTAGAAAACAAATACAAAAAGAATATTATGAATTTATAAATACTCATAAAATACATATATATTTCTTTGATTGGTTTCAAATATATGCTTCACAAAATAATATAGAATTTCCTTTTAAAACTTTAAACCCAATAATTGAAAAACCAAAAGAATGGATAACCATAACAGCATCA